>PVHY01000878.1:0-95801 GCA_004024945.1 Uropsilus gracilis | reverse complement strand
TGGGTGGTGCTGAAGGGACAGCTCCGCGGCGGCGGTAGCGGCGGCGGCGGCCCCGGGGCGCGGAGCGGGTGCCCGGCGCGAGGAGCGGGGAGCGCAGCCATGCCCCAGGCCGCCTCCGGGGCAGCAGCAGCGGCGTCCGGGGCCGGGGCGCGGGCCGGGGGCGCCGGAGGGTCGGCGGCGGCCGGGGCGGGACGATGAAGCGGCAGAACGTGCGCACGCTGGCGCTCATCGTGTGCACCTTCACCTACCTGCTGGTGGGCGCCGCGGTCTTCGACGCGCTGGAGTCGGAGCCGGAGATGGCCGAGCGGCAGCGGCTGGAGCTGCGGCAGCAGGAGCTGCGGGCGCGCTACAACCTCAGCGAGAGTGGCTACGAGGAGCTCGAGCTGGTGGTGCTGCGCCTCAAGCCGCACAAGGCCGGCGTGCAGTGGCGCTTCGCCGGCTCCTTCTACTTCGCCATCACTGTCATCACCACCATCGGTAACTATACGCCTGGCTGGGGGCGGCAACCCGGAGACGGGGCGTCGGGTCCCGGGGTAGCCTGGAGCCTCCGGGACTGGGTGGAGGGTTTCCCAGAGAGGGTCTAGGCGCCGAACCCTGAGTTCCCAAAACCCGAGTTCAGCCTGGCGTGTCTGCTCCGCGGGGACAGGACGCCGGGGAGGGTGGGGGGTGGAGGCTTCCATTCCTGGCTCTGGATCTGACTCTCTATCCGAGCCAGCCCTAACTTGTCCCTGCCAGGCTGCTCAAGGGCCCCAGGGGACTCTGAAGTGTGTGAGAGGGGCAGGAACGACCATCGGAGGTTCGGGGAGAAGGGGTGTGGCCAGTCCAGGCCCTGGAGCAGGGCTCCGAGTGTGAGAGGGGCGGGAGCGCGGACCGCTCAATGTCCCTGCAGATAGGCTTCCTCGCCTCGAAGGCTTGGGCTTTAGGAGACAAGCGACCCCACGGAACTCTGGGACACGCTGGGTTCTTGAACACCCTATAACTGCAGCTGTGGGTGCCACCTGGTGTGGTGATGGTGATGGTGGTGGTGGTAGTGGTGGCAGCAGCAGTAGCAACGGGGGTGGTGGCAGCGGCGGTGGCAGTGTTTGTGTGTGTGTGTGTGGTGTGAATGTGTGTATGTATGTGTGTGTGTTGAGTTCCAGGAGTTTGGGTATTGCCAGGAAACACCTTTAATTTTCATACGACAGAGCTGGTGCTGGAAGTCAGATCCAGCCCCGTCCACATTTTTCTTTGCTGTCCCAGGAAAACAGTCACCTCACAGGAATGGCCCAAGTTCTTTTCTCCGAGCTAGGGAAGAACACGGCGTCAGAGGTCACCGACTCTCACAGCCTAGGCACAGAATACACATACACAAAACACACAGTTGATGTCCAGAAAAGGACTCCCAGGTGAGGCCCAGATGATCTCTTAGAAAGTGTCCAGATAGGACTAAACACTGTCCCCCATAGTTCCAAGGTTATGAGTCTAACCCAGCTCCCAACACTACAGCTGTATGACGTTGGGCAAGTCCCTTCCCCAGCCTGGGTCTCAAACTCACCTCCAGACAAAGAGTGGGGGAGCGGCTAAAATGATCTCAAGAGCTCCTCCCAGTCCTGATGTGCTTGGATTCTGGGATTAGAAGCCTACCTCCTCCTAAAGCGATCCTCCAGGAACTATTTCCTTCATCTCAGGCCATTTCTTCTCTCCCTGACTACCCTCTTGTTGGCTGAACTCCCAGGGGCTCAACGCCACTCAGCATAGCCTATAACAAAACAGCAGCATTTTCCTAGGAGTTAACAGGAGTCAAGAGAGTAAAAACCAGGCCTAGACCCTGTCCCTTCAGTTCATCCACTACAGACTTCTGTCCCACAGCTCCACTGTGCTCCGGGGATGAAACGGGGCTGTATAGTTTCTGGATTTTTCTTTTGAAGGAGAAGAAATAGAGTTCTCTAGAAGTGGAGTGGCAGGTACCTTTGTGTTCTGCTGACCCTATGGGATTAGAGAAGGATGATCACACTTAGACCTGCTTTCCTATTGGGTCTAGGGTTTGTTCCCCTCCCACCTCCCTGCCACCTGCTAGGTTTTCAAGAGCTGTTCAGTTGTCCAGAGAGTCAGATTGAAGATCCTTAAGCCTCCTTCTGGCTATTCCCACATACCATCCCCATGGCTATGTGCCCCCTTTCTTTCTCAACCCCATGCTCCCCAGGTCCCAAGTAACCTCCAAATTGACCCCTTTACCTCCACCTTTTTCTCTCCATGGGGCATTATCCCCTGATAATGCTTCCAGGAAGCATCTTTCCCCCAAAGACATCTCTGACCATCCCAATACCCTTCACAAAATCCTCAGTGGCATTGCCCACAGAATTTAGTCCATGATCCTTTTCCTAGACTTCAGGATCTTTGATGCCTGGCTCCAATTCCTATGTCTGACTTCATTTCTCACTTTTTACTTGTATGATCCCTCCAAGGTCACCAAACTGTCCCCTGAGAAAACATTAAGGATGCCTGTCTGGCATGATTTTCTCTTTCTTCTGTTTCTCTCATCTAAACCAGTTTTCTGCTGCTCAAATCCCACCTTCTCCTTCGACCATCCAGGGTCACTGCTCTGGACAACTGCAGACCTCAGGTCAAGACGACTGGAGTGACTTAGTGTGGTGCCTTTTACATGTTTATTTTCATTTGAGGAAATGTGTTTTGTCTCTGTAACCACATTGTGATTAACCTCCATATGGACAGGACCCTGTGGCTCCCTGCTCCCAGAGCTGGCACTCTATCCGGTGACACACTGGCACATTCAGAGAATGCAATTGATGGGTTTAAGGTGTGCAGAAATAAAAGAGCTTTGTTCTCCCCCTCCACCCACCTCATTCCCAAAGTGCTTGTAGTCCTCACCAAGAGAGAAACTAAAAGCTGGGCAGAGAGGCAGCAAGTGTGGCTCTGGTGGTGATTTACTGATAAAGTGCTGGGCAGGAGGAAAGGTGGCATCAAAGTGCCACCCTAAAGTGCCCCAGACTGTAACTGTCCACTCTCGGCCCTATTCAACAACCCCCAGCTTTTTGTCATCTCTCATTCTGGCTATGCCACTTGTTCGGAAGCTGTCTTTGGGGCTCTGCTCTGAGAAAACCTGTCTGGGTTGTGATGAGAGACTGGAAGGGGTCACCATGTCACTAATCCTGACCCAAACACAGCAGCCTCTGTCCACTCTACTCCTGTGGGAACCCAAGTGTATCTCCCGAGGCTAGTTTCCATCCACTCATTAGTGATCACAACACACTTGCATCTCATTTCCTGGGTCTCTGCCTTCGCAGGTTTCACAGGTTTTAGGTTTCTAGAATCTGCAGGGCAGATATTGTTAACTGGTGGCCCTGGTGGCACCAGAAGGGGACAGGACTTCCCCAAAGTCACCCAGCTGGTGAGCAGCAGAATGAGGGTAAAAAGATGGGTCTTCTGACTCTAAGCCCAGTGTTCTCTCCCTGCCAGTCTCTTGGTTATTTCCTCTGCGTCCATATGCCATGAAGCCCTGTGCCAGCAGGGATTGGCATGGCCAGGATGTGCTCGGTGACGCCAGCTTGCAGAGTGCTCATGGGCAGTCCTGACTGGTTGAAGGTCAGCGGGGTCTGAATTAGTCATTCACCTGGTTAGTCACGTCTCTACTGCTGCAAGGGTTCCTCCAGCTCCTTCATCTCTGGCCTCACAGTGAGGAAACCCTTCCTTTGTTGGGCCCTAAATTCATGGAAGACAAATGGAAACTCTTTTCTGGGAAAACTTAACCTCTGTAGCTGTTGAGTCATTAAACTCCTCCAGGCGGCCCCATCTATTCCTAGTCTGAGGCTGTCAGAGCAGGAGGGGCCTCTGAGATCAGCTGGTGCCGCCCCCTCCTCTTACACAGAAGGAGGTGAGAGGCACACAGCCAAAGGGCAGCATGATCTGACTCCCTGCTCTGCCTTCCACTTGTTCCAGATGCCTTTTTGTTGTTGTTGGTATTATTATTAATAGAAGCAACAACAATAACCACAGCCTCGTTTATCATCTGCGCTTTGGCAGGCTCTCCATGCTTGACACTTCATCCCCTCATTTAGTTCTCTCACCAGCCCTTCAAGATAGGCATTATTATCCCCATTTTTCAGCTGTGAAACCTAAGGCTCTGAGTGTAAATGACTCATCCATGGCCTTGTGACTTGAAAGTGTGGCACCTACCCAGTTTCAATTAAGCTGCTCTGACTCCCATGCCCTGAATTTTTTTGCCAGTCCTTTCTCTGCTTCACGCCCAGTCCTGGGCACCAAGTAGCCAGGGCATGTCTTCCCCTGGCAAAGCTGCCCCAGAAGGAGAAAGCTTAGGTTTGCATACTCCTGCCACTCTGCTGGCCCCTGGCCCCTGACCAAGCAAGACCAGGTGCTAGAGCCATGCCTAGCACAGCACCAGCAGCTCAGAGATGCCTTCTTTCACATTGTGGCTCTAAGGCATCAAGAGACCAGGTGATAGATCAGCTGAAGGAACTGGGGCAGGAAACCTCTCTTTCCTCCTCTTCCAGTCTGTTCCAGTGGAGCACAAGCACCCTCACTCACCACTAGGCCAAGAAAACCCTTAGTTTGTAAATTCATGGCTCCTGAGGGAATCTACTTTTACCTCTTTCCAAGAAGGAAGAAAGTATAGAAGTGACACCATCCCCCAAATCCCAAAATTCTCAAATAAAAGGATGAAAGAAAACATTAAAAGCATCCAGTTATCCAGAGAGGTACATGACTTGTCCAAAGTCACACAGCAGGTGGCAGGCACCCCCTAACTAGAACCATGCCCAGACAGGCGATCTTGCCATCAGCACAGCCTGGTCCCATGATTCACCATCTCTTTTGGTATCAGGGCCTTGGACAGTTAGTTGCTCAGGTGCCCAGTCCTCTCTTGATTTCCCACAGAGCTGAAGGAACAATCTAGAATGGTCCACTGTCCATACTCAGTCAGCATCTCTTTCCTCCTGCCTGCAGCCCACCCCTCTGCTTTGACCACACCAACCTTTTCTGTAGCTGGTACAGGAACACAAATACGGGCTTAGAAGCCAAAGGGCCTGGGTTCATCTTCCAGCCTACATCCCGGAAGCCTCTCTCCCCACACTAGAGACAAGACCTTGGGTAAGTTATCTTGTATCTCTGAGCTTGTTTTATCATTTACAAAACAAAGGAGAAAATATCTGCCTCCCAGGATTAAATGGGCTAATGAGAAGAAAGTGCCTAGCACATAATAGACACTAATAAGAATTATTGGCAACTATTAGCATTGCTAATATCATTATTCATGCATTATTACTCTACCCCCGCCCCCCATACAGATGGGGACTGCTCTGTGTCCCAAGGGTCACCATCACCACAGTTGCCTCTGCTGCAGGTGGGGGTGGCAGGTTACATAAAGGTGCACTGTGATCACTGGTTACTGGAAGCTTGGGAGGTTCTGTTGATATTTCATCCTGATGGGACTCCTAGTGCCTCAGGAGACCTGTTTGGTTCCCAAAGGAGTCAGGTGGTCGAGGAACAGCCCTTGGATTTTGAGCTAGGATCAGTCAAATATTGGCTCTTTATATTCCCAATCCCACCCCCTACCCCCCATCCCCATCTCAAGCTTCCCCAGGTCCTCTCCATGCCTAGAACCTCCCTGATCTTTGGGCTCTGTGGGAAATGTTCCCCGCTCTCATCTGGCAGAAAACTAGCTAGAAAATAGTAATAGGAAAACCGACCCTTAATTGGAGCAAGGGGACAAAAATTCCAGTTCTACTTAGCACAGTTGCAGGTCCTCTGTAACCCTTCTTTTTCTCATCTACAAAACGGGTCAGAGAGCCTCTGGCTCCGCATAACCTCCTGTCTATACATCACATTGGGAACTGGAGACATGGACGAGGTGGGGGCAAGAATAGGACAGATGTAAAGGACACATGCTTGGCCATAGTGGAGACAGGACAAACACAATAAGTATCTTCAAAGAAAACATAAACAAGCACAGATGAATGTAGTGCAAATCACCACTATAAACAGCTTTCAGCTGGCAGCACAAACGGTAAATCTGTGAGTTGATTTTGTAATAAAAAAGATGTAAAACTGGTTTCCCTGCAGTCAGCCAGCAGCAAGGCAGAGACCCAGCTCTGTCCAAGAGCATCATCTGTTTAGGCAAGCCTCAGCAGAGACAGAGACCACTGCTGCTCACGCCTCAGCCTGCCCAGGAGCAGGCAACTGGCCTCTCTCTATAACTGGTCAGGCTCTGTCCAGGCCCTGCTGGCCACCTGCATTCCCATACTCCCTGGAGGGCAGGTTTGGGATCATCCTGTGATGGCCAAGAAGAGGGAAGCTCAGAGAGGTTTGGGATTGGCCCAGAACCCTATAGAGATAGAAGACAACATCGGGACTCACACTCAGGGGCACCACGCATGGAACCCTGCAGCCTCCCTTTCCCAGAAAGACTGTCTGGGCAACCTGCAATGGAACTGTCACCCCTGCTGAGGCCAGTGACAGGGACCACGCAGAGCACCCAGGTACAGCTGAGGCATCAGGATCTCCTCTTCACGATCACAGATAGAGCATTTGGACCAAACAAATCAGAATTGCGTTCCAACCCTCTTCTTCTATGGTATGGAAACTAAAATTCAAGTTAGAGAAGGCATGTGTTTAGCTGGTCCTCAGAAGCTGGCCTGGAGCCCTGTGCATGACACCCCTCTCTATGCTCTGGGGCACCTGTCTGCCCATCCCCATCCCCAGTTCTTGGAGAAGAGAACAGGCTGTCACCAGCCTGTTCTGCTTGCCCCAGGCCTCCTACTGACCCTCGGTGGGCCTCTGGTCCTCGGAGAGTTGAGTGACAAATCCCTTCGGTAGCAGAGTCATCAGCTGCCCAAGCAAAGCAACCGCCTCCCAGTCTGTCCCTACTTGCTGGTTGTCCAGAAACTGCCCAAGTTAAGGCAGCTTCCAGGTGGTGCCTGGAGACCTGCTGTTCACCTGGAGCCACCCCGCCCCAAGCGACCACAAGTCACACTTTCCCTCTCCGTTGGCTACAACAGCTCCAGCTCTCAGTGCCCTGTGGCCTCCTGAGACCCTGCCAGGTTGGAGCTGCCTCCCTCTGTTCCTCCCTCATCACACACATCAGCTCCTGACTTCCCTTCTTTCCCTCCAGTGTCCTTCAGTGAGTGACATACAAAGACCCCTTTGTCAAGGGGCACCGACTGCCAGAAATGCAAGCAGGAGCCCGGCTGGGGAGCTGGATTCTGTCCTCTCTCTCACCTGAGAAGCTTTAACCCAGTCATTTGAACTCTGTCTCCGTTGCCTCTGTACTCATGAGTGGAGCCACAGACCAGGCCACTGACACCTGGTGGGCCTCAGTCTTCCCCATCTGCACAGAAGGGACATTCCACAGTGGATGTTGAAGAAGGTTAGCTCAGCAGTTCAGAATTCTCCAAATTGATGCAGGGGGATGAACTGGTTGATCTTGTCTAAGTGCAAATTCTGAATCAGTAGGTCTAAGACCAAGCCTAAGGGTCTACATTCCTAAGCCCCCAAAAGATATTAATGTTACTGGTGGTTCCATGACCCATACTTTGAGTAGCAAGTAAATTGCATGGAGACCCAATTTCTGGGAATGGACATGAGGTGTGAAATGTACTTTTAAGAACAAGAAAGTTTGGAACTGGAAAAACACTTAGAAATTTGGTCATGGAATGTCACTGTCATGACTTCAGAGCTGGGGGCCCTCTCTGAGGTCCAAGGGGACCGTGCTTGTCCCTTGGGACTCAAAAAGGAACCCGAGTGGGGCCACGTGCTGCCCCATCACTGGGGAGAAGGCAGAGTCCACTGGTCCTCAGCTGTCCCCTGTCCCTCCTATCTGCCAGGGAATCTCAAGATCCATGGAGAGCTGTTGTCCTAGAAATTAGACAGCCAAGTGGGAAATTGATAACTCCCACATCTAAGCTAGAACCCCATGGTCAGTAAGACAGTAGCCCTACTGGCAAAGAGTTTCCCTTCTGCCTTCAAGAAGGGGGAATCCAACTTCCCCTGCACTAGGCCCCCATGGGCGTGGGTCCCTAGCCCTCTTACTCTCTGACCTCTGAATGAGCTCACCTGTTGTGGTCTTCCATGTAGAATACAAATGGCAAGACAGGTTTGCTCTCATGTGGATCTACCAGGTCACTTAGCGTCTCCAAACTCTACGAGGAACACCAATAACATCACTAATCAGGGAAAAGTCAGAAATAGGAGCAGTATATCAAATGAGGGATACGTGCAGGAGCAGGTGCGGAATGCATTAGTGCTGCCTTGAAATAGCTGCTGGGCAGTCTTAGGTAAAAGGACCAGCCTGGTGCTCAAACCCATGGGACTGAGCCAGCACCAGAGGGGAGAGTCCATAGGAAGACTTCATCAAGTCCAGTATGAGCCAGGGCTGAGAGCTGGAACTGACCAAAGATGGACCGGGCTGCCTTGAGAGGAGGTGAGCACCCCATGACAGAAAGCATACAAGAAGACTGCATGGGCACGCTGCAGAGGCCACCCATCTCAGTAAGTGTTCAATGAAGCAGAATCAGCAGGAGATATATTTTAAGCGATGTACTGCAAGGAATTGGCTTTGTGATGTTAATGCTAGGTTAGACAAAGCTGAGCCCCATAGAACAGACCATCAGAAAGGACAGACTGGAACTTTGTCCAGCACAAGTTGAAGCTTCTGTCCACGGGCAGAATTCCTTCTTCAGGGAAGTCATGATGGAGCTCTAAGGCTTTTCAAATGATTGAATCAGGCTGCTCAGATTGTCTAGTAAGACCTCTCTCCCTTACTTAAAGCCAACAGATTATGGGCTTTAATCACATCTATAAAATGCCTTCATAGCAACCATTAGGTTCACATTTGATTAAAGCACTAAAGGCATCACCCAAGCCCAGTCAGTTTATCAACATCGTCACACTGCCCATCACATGCACACCGTGGCTGCGGTGAATGGCTCCCAAGATGCTTTGGTGTCTTGGTCTCCCAGGAAGCAGCCTGGGCAGTCAAAGTCCCCAGAGGGGATTCAGCAGTACCCGCAGCTCCCAGGCCTCTAGGCCCACCAAGTCACCTTCCAAAGGGAGCCAACTGTCGCTTTCACTTCACTTCAGTTTCCCAAGAATACTGAGCTCTTCAGAGTGCAGGCAGTAGACTGAATGGTGAGAGAAAACAAAGACCGGGTTCTTCTCCTGCGAGCCTCTGGTCCAGTGCAATCCTGAAATCACAAGTTGATCTGGGAATATGCTAAATCCTTTGGGAGTGACTCCAAATTAGAGATTGAGAAGCCTTCATGGGGCAGAAGAAAAGGGTTTGAATGAGTTGGTGAAGATGAGCAGTGAGTTTTCCATGATGGAGGAACAGCTTGACACCAGCTGAGAGGCATTCATGTGCCCAAGGAAAGGCGTCAGAAGCTGAACTAGCAGGAAACTGGCCGTAAGACTCCAGCAGGTGGGGAGGAGAAGAGAACAACCCAACCTGTGTTCTGGTCTGGGACCTAACCAGTGTGGGGGACCCTGTGGCTCCAGATGAACCAGAAGGTGATGGCAACCTGGATCTCCACTTGAGTGCACCCTGGCCACCCAGCCAACCTCAGTCAGCCCCCAGCAAGAGCTTTGCTGGCTCCCCTTCCATGCTTCCTCTTCCAGCCATAGGCTTGCTCCAGGGTCAAACAAAACCCAATGTCCCTAGCTGGTGTGCCAGAGCCTGAGGGCAGTGCTGCTGTGGAGCTTCTATATAGACAGCGGGCCCAGTGCTCAGACCTCCTGCATCTCTGCTCCAGGCACCCAGGGTTGGCCTGCACTCCATGTTCCTCCCCAGGAATCTGTCCACCCTCTTGGACCATGACTCCCATACAGAAGTAAGCATCTCAGAAACATCCAGAAAAGCACATTCCAGCCCTCAGCACCATCGGAGGGCTCTCTCTCCAGAGGCCCACACTGTTGGCCCAGGTGAAGCAGTCCAGAGGCATGGATACCAGGCTTGCAGAGAGCCACTGATCTTTCAAACTGGACCCTGCCTTTGCAGGGAGTGGCCCAGGCAGGCGGGGCATGGGGTGTTCCCAGCAAGAGCAGCAGTTCCCTGCTGAGCGTAACCCCCACTGAAAGACACCACTCCCCAAGAAGCCTGCCTGGATTTTCAGGGTCATAAGCCAAGGCCAAGAGGCTACTCTGGGCTTAGCCTATCATGTGCGTTGCCTTGTTACCCTCACAATCCCCTGTGAGGGTGCCACCATCACCACCCCCTTTATGGATGAGGACCCTGAGGCTCAGAGAGCTGAGAGACTAGATTCCAAGATGCTCTGCTACAGACATTGTGCACCCTTTGGCCTGGACATCCTACACAGTACATGCCCGGAAAGCACCTGGTCAGACATGGTCAGGCATACGTTTCAGACAGCCCAGTGGTGAGGGCAGCATGGTTCTGATTTGCCGATGAAAACACTAGCCCTGAGGGTATAAGGCAGTCCAGTAAATGTAGAGATCAGATTCTGACCTCCTGTCCTAACACACGGCCCCCTAAATACCAGTCCTAACACATGTCCACCCCCCAAACACCAGCCTGGTTGCGAGACAGCAGCTCAGGGAGGCTGTCGCAGCAGTACAGCCTCTCGGCAGGTCAGCCTGCAGTGAGCAGGACAGGTGGTGGGGAGTTAACTTGTCACCAGGGGCCTTAGTTACATGCTTTGGTCACACCATCCTTCTGAACAAGACGGGAACCAAGTGATGGCTCCTAAGAGTGGTCAGTGAGGGGGAACAGGGTAGGCGACCTTGTGTGCCAAGAGGGTAGTTTGTCCCGTTGCAGAAGAGGCTGGCATCCAGAGCCCTGGGGGACATGTTTAAGAGGCCATGCTTTAGACCTCAAGAACCCCCAGTGCTGTGGTTCTGTTGTTTTATCATTTTATTGTGACACTGTGTGTGATTGAAAGGTACCAGTACACACCTCCTAAAATGCGTGTCACCCACCACTTGAACACCCAAAGTCCCCCATAATAGAGCATTTTACCACGTCCTTACTTTGTCTCCCTTCTTCCCCTCCCCATCTTGTAGCTTCAATTCCAGGGTCAAATTTTTAGGTTGGGTTGCTGGTTTGGTTCTACTGACCCTTTGTTTTGTTTCTCTACATTCTACAGATAAGTATTTGTCTTTCTCCTTCTAATTTATAGTGCTTAGCTGTATCCCACCCAGTTCCATGCATATTGTCACAAATGGCAAGAGTTCATCTTTTTTATAGCTGAGTAGTATTCCACTGTGTATATAAGCTTCCTCTTCCCTACCCACTCACCTGTCCTTGGTCACTGGGATCATTTCCATAACTCAGCTGCTATAAATAGCACTGTGATGACCATGGGAGTACATCTGTCCCTTCAAAATAGTGTTTGCATCCTCCATGTAGATACCAAGGAGTGGAATTGCTGGGTCATTTTCCATCTTTTGAAAAACAACTGCACTGTTTTCCATAGGGACTGGAATGGTCTTCCTACCCACTAGCAGTGTGTGACAGCTCCATTTTCTCCATTCTCATCAACACATGCTGCTTCAGGTGTGAGGTGTAACTCATTATTTTCAAAGATGTTCTTTGCAGTAGGTTTATCCAGACCAGGTCTCACATCACTCCAGGCATTGCATCAAGTTGTTAAATGAAGTTCCTTAGTTTCCCTAATCTCTCCAGAGCTCCCTGCCCCTCCACCTGTCAAGCTTCCTTTAAATGATACTTAACTTACTGTATCCTCCTTCCCTGGTGTGTGTGTGTGTGTGTGTGTGTGTGTGTGTGTGTGTGTGTTTAGGGGGCAGGCAGGTAGAACCAGTTATTTGTACAAAGCCTGAGTGAAATTGCCAGATCCCAGGGTAGATCTATTTGTAGTATTTTGAGTCACCTCCATGCTGTTTTCCATAGCGGCTGGACCTGTTGTCTATATTCCCACCGACAGAGGTTGAGGGTTCTTGTTTCTCCACATCTCTGCTTCCGGGCCTGGGATCCCGGGAGAGAAGAGAGCTTCTTCAGGTCAACATTCTGTACTTGGGAGGCTGGGCCTCTCGCCAGCCAGAAGCTAGCACTTTCTGGCTTTCCTTGGTACTCAAGGAACATTCAGGAGTGGTTGAGGAGTTGAAAAGCCACTGCTTCTGGATGAAACAGGTGGCAGAGATGTGGGAGTCAGTGGGTAGCCCTGGGAGAAGGTCAATCCCCTCCCCCCAGAGGAGAAGGGCACTGAGTCTCCATGAGGGTCCTGGAGGCAAGCTGAGCTCCCCTTTCCAACTTAGCTCTCAACATACTCTCGAACAAAGGGAAGTGTTGGCCCTGGAGAACCCTCTCAATCCTAAAAGTGCCACTTGACTGGGGGGCTTTGTCCCAGCTGAGCCAGAATGACCCCGCCTCATGGACTTTGCACTAGGAAGCTTTGACAGAGGATAACCCTCTGGGGCCACTCTTGGTTGTCATCTGCCTCCGGGCAGCTTAAAGAGAGAAATCTGCCCCCAAACTCAGCAGCATCCTTTCACCCTGTGGGTGCTGTGCCCAGCTCAGTGCCCTGGAGTTCTAAGCACTGGTCTTCCCTGGGCCACAAAAATGGCCCCTTCCCAGGGGACCCCTGCCTGCCTCCCAGGATCATCCAGAGGTGGGCTGGCTTGCAGCTGTGACTGGTGACTTAGCATAGTGAAACTGAGGAAAATGGGGCTTATAGTCCTTCTACTGCCTCTGCTCTCACCCCCATGCCCGGCCTTTTCTATGACGGACTAAGTTGGTGGAATATGAGGCCCTTGAGATCAGATAGCCTCTCCTGGGCCCACCGGTGGTCTCACTTCCAGCCCTCTACCTCCTGGAAAAGCACACTGTCTGGCTTCCATTCTTGTCCTCGCTTTACCCCCGGCCAGCTGAGCCCTGGAGGGACTTTCTCTGTGTCTGATCCCAAGAGTAGCATTCTATCCAGGACCTCCCTGTCACCCTTTCTGGAAAGAGAACATTTCTGACTGTGGTTGGGACCCCACTTATCAGCAGAGCAAGTCGGCTGCCCTGGCCCCTGGGATGGCTAGGCTACAGGCGCCACCACGGGAAAGCAGAGACTCACAGAAGTCCTGGGAGGGGTGTGGAGGAAGTGGTGGTGCTGAGAGCAGACTCACCCTGGTCAGGCCCTTTGGGTGGGATGGGAGGGGAGAGGGAGGCAAAATGTCAGGCTGCAGACAGCCTTCTTCCCAGACGACCTCTGGACCTGAGCCTGAGAGCTCCAGCAGCTGCAGCCCTTCCCACCCCAGCTCTGCCAGGAACTCACCAGACTCTGGGGTGCCTGTTAGCCCCCTGAGTCCCCACAATCATCTGACACCTCAACATGCTTATAGGATGAGACATGGTCACCTGGCAGAGCCCAAACACTAATCCACGGAAGGTGGAAGCCATCACTGTCCTTCCTTTGGCTGAAATGGGCAGATCCAGGCTGGGATCTCTGCCTGCCCATGCAGAAGAGGTGCTCAGCTTGGCAGTGGATGGCACTACAGTCATTCTTGGGAAGCCTTTGAATTCTCTGAGCATCTCTGACTCAGGCCACTCTCCGCTCTCCCAGATGAAGAGACAGGCCCAACACAGAGTGCAAGTGGAGACAGGCAGCAGCTGCCTTAGCCACCAGCAGTGGTCTGAGACCAATCTTCCAACCCAGCATCCTGACACTGCACCCCCTCGGGCACCCACATCATCCTCCCATTCTGTCTAAGCATCTTCCGTGTGTCAGGTATCATTCTAAATCCCAGGGTCTCAGTCCCCGTCTTCATGGCACCTACATTTCAAAGAAAGCAGTGTCCATAAGCTAAACTTTGATCCTGAATAAGCACTAGCATCTCAAGGGTGATGCGTGTCAGGAGACAGTAAGGCAAAAGGTGATAGTGAAGGATGCTGACAATGCTTCTGATGGGTCACAGCAAATGCAAAGTGTCAAGGTTGAGAACGAGAAGCAGACAGGACAGTGCAGTGCAGCATCTTGAGCAAAGAGGTGGACACAGGAGGACTGGCTCTCCCTCTTGACCACCTCTCTCTCCTCTCTTGACCACAGGGGCTGTGGTCAAGAGTTTGGACTTTACGCTAAATGTCTTAAGCAGGGCGGCCATGTGATGTGACTTAAAGCTGCTCTGTGGAGGCCAGGAGGTTATATGGGAAGCCGGGTAACTGAGTTCAGAGACTGGAAAGAGAAAATGATGGTGGATTGGACCTGGGGAAGCCTGGAGGTGGTGGGTGTGGTGCATGCAGGGGGTGTTTTCAAGGCCGAGTTGGTCAGGCCTGCTGGTGAGTAAGGTTGCCGTGTTGTGAGACAGGAAGGAGGCAGAGGGTTGTGGGAGTTGTTAGAAAGAGAATAATCAGGAATGGTTTTGGCCTGAGCACCTGGGTGAAGGGTAAGCATTTACTGAGATGGGAAATAAAACTAAGGAGTTATGGGCCTGCTAAAGAGATGGGATTCAAGATTGTGTCTTAAACATATATCTTAATTAGAAGATGCTCAGTACAAACCCATGAAGACCATTAGCTAGTCGAGTCCGCAGCCCAAGAGAAAGGTCAAAGATGAGATATAAATTTGGGAGTTATCAGATGGAAACAATATTTAAAGCCACATCTAGATGAGATCAGCAGGGGAGAAGGTGAGAGGAGCCCTAGGGGGTCCCGTCTCCAGTCCTGGGAGAGGGAGTAAGGGAGGGGGCCTTCAAGGAACTGGAGGTCCACCTGGGAGGGTGGGGGCCAGAGGCCAGGAGTGTTTTGGGAGAGGGCACCGTCAGCAGAGCCCACTGATGCTGGGAGGTGGGATTAGATGACCACAGAGAAGCCAGCAGCAGGGCTGGCAGCATAGTGGTCCCTGGAGACACAGACTGTGAACACAATATAGCATCTAACAGTTTGTGCCAGGCAGCTGGGAAGATGAGAGTGGCAGGGGGTAGGGGGTGTGTGCATAGCAGCTAAGGTGGAACAGAGCGGCCAGATTGCAGGAGGGTGGGGAGGGAACACACCATTTCCAGCTCCCATTTGCAGCCCTTTTCATAAATGCTTCACAGACCTCCTCCTGTAGAGACCCCAGGGGTCATGATTATTATGTCCATTATGCAAATCAGCCCCAAGGCCCAGCAAGGTGATGGTCCAGTGCACTCAACCAGGAACCCAAGTCCAGGTCTGTCTGACCCCAAGCCCCTACTCATCTTGCAATAGCCCCCACCCCCAACTGCCAGCTCAGCCTGCCTCCCCCCTCACCGCCTTCTCACAGCCCTCCACTGCCCATCATCCTCATCCTTTGATCATTCCTGTCAGATTCCAGCAGTCTTGGCCTCTGCCTCTCTCCTTCCGGAAAGCTCTGCTTTTGCTCTTTGATCCTGTGTGTCTGTCCGCAGCTGCGTCCTCAGCTGGGCCCCCCCTCCTGGTTGCTTTAGGATGTCCTCACACCTTCTGCCAAAAGTGGAGGATCTGCATGAGTTTCTGGGAGTCTGGAGGGATCCTAGGTGTGGGGGTGCAGGCATGCAGTGCCCACTCCCAGGGGCTCTCTCTCCCAGCTGGCCGACTGCAGGCCATTCCCCTCCCTGCACAGAGTGATCAGGGTCCAGAGTGCACAACCCAGGGAGGCCAGCAGAGGCCGCCAGGGCAGGCAGCCAAAGGGCCACGCATTCCTCCCCAATGGGTCAAGATGGGCCTCTGAGTTCTTCTCAAGAGAGTGTGTGGAAGTGAAGCATGGCCATGAGTCCTCCATGGGGACACATAGTTGGCTCATCAGCCGCCTGGCTGCCACCACTGCCTGCACTGCAGAGAAGAGGGGCTCAGGACCTCAAAATCTCTCTTGGAATCAGGGTGATTGCAGTGGGAAGTCAAGGGCAAGGCCCTGAAGCGAAGTGGGGTAGAGAAACCCTGGTGGAGCCCTATGGCTAGCCTAGGTCCCCCTTCCCCCCCCTTCCCTGGCCCTTGCACAATGAAGCCCTCTAGAGCTACCCGCAACTCTTATCATGAGTTCTGAGGCCCTGTCACCCCCCAGCCGAGCTGGGAGTGCTGGGAGCCAGCTCCTAACTGAAAGAGACAAGCAGAGGGGATTCAATATGCAAGCAGGGCCCAGCTGCTCCCCAAAGCCCTGACAGGGGGGCTGCTGCAGCAATTAGCTCCTCACATATCCCTGGGTTTATTTTTAAGCCTCGTTCTTCCCTGGTTTATTTTTAAAGTAACACTGGCACGTGGCTGGCCAAATGCCCTTCCCAGGTGCCAGCGCCAGTTTGGGCTAGGAATGAAGCAGGGCAAGCTGCATCCCCTCCATAGGGTCCCCCATGGAGAGCAGAGTTAGTCAACCCCCACTGGATGGCATAGGAAGTCTCCACTGCTACACAGAGAGCTTGGATCCAGCTGGGGTGTGAAGGTCTGCAGTGCCAGACGCCCCCCAAATCTCCCCCATCTCTGTGCCACCTCCAACGAACCTTGGCCTCCTCATTTCTCTTGGGGTGAGCGACAATGGTATCAGCCGCACTGACTGTCAAGCACTCAAAAATGAGCACCAAGCTAAAATGTAGCACGAAAGAACACTGGAATTAACCTCCCATAAGAGCCTGCTGCCTTCCCCCCACACTGTCTCATTAACACTCCCCCCAAGTCGGGCCCTTCTACCTGGGGTGAGTGGCTCCCAAGCTGTGAGAGGTGCCTTATTCCCTTCATCCTGACCCTCCTGCCAAGACCTGCTTTCCACATGGTCAGTTCGGCTGAATCTGGGCTGCCCTGGGGTAAAGAGCAGATGTCAGGATGCTGGTGGCCAGAGGTGGCCAGCACCTCCCCAGTCCTCCTTCTCCGTGGCAGGCTCCCAGAGAGCTGGAAACTAGAAAAGCACTGCTGAAAATTGTTTCAGAAATCCTTTCTTTGAGTGTCCAGTAATGGCCAATGCTGGAAAAGTATGTTAGAGACATATGATAGAGGAGATTGAACACCAGGTAGAAAGCTGGGGCTTCTTGCCCTTTGGACAATAGGGAGCCATTGCAGGTTTTTGAGCAAAGCAAGACATGTACAGCATGGAGCAAAATCTGGAAGCTGATCTGGAGGAGATGGGGTGGAGGGGACTGGAAGCTGCTGGGTCCAACAGGAGTTGTCCAGGCTGGAAGGAATGAGGACATAGACGATGATGGTGGCTAAGGAAGAGCAGGAAAGGGCAGCACCGAGAAAGAAGGGAAGGAAGAGGGAGGAGGAGGCAAGAACCCAAAGTAGTTGGCTATGGAATGAGGTCATTAAGAGTGACCAGGTAGTACTGAGAGGGCCAGCAAAGGGAAGGTAGGAATTCAGGTAGCAAGTCAAGTTCAAGTTCGGGTAATAAATAGTGTTTACCACAGTGGCAGGTGAGACAGTACAGGGCAAAATTTGGGGCAAGGCTTTGGGGGCCTTCCTGGAGCCAGGTCATAGCAGCCAGAGTCTTGGCCCAATCCTAAACAGTGACGGAGAGTAGACTACAAGGGATCAGGAGGAAGCTAGAGGATCCAGAGAGGAGGTGGACTGCCTCCAGGGCCAAGCCAAACAGGAAGGAAATGATGATGCTGCCATGAATGATTGTCTAAAAGAATTCAGTGGAGGAATTTGGGGCACTGAACTCCAACCTGCTCATCAAGAGAGGGGCCTATTTTCTCCCTAATTTCTCCCAGAGTGCTGTGCAGCAAAGGAAGCCCTGGGGTACCCTGGGGCAAAGAGGCAAAAGCAGAGCAATTCCTGATGCTTTGGTGAAAGTGATCTTAGTGGGTGAAGTAGAGGCAAGGTGATGGATGAGAGGAAGCAACAGGTGTGAATACTTGGAAGACATCAGACCAAGGAAAGGGCATGCTGGGTGATTCCCTGGCTCCCCGGCTCCCTCCCTTTCTTTGTTAATGACATGAAACCAGAGGGCTGTCTGAAAATACCCTCAAATGAGGAGTCCCTGGGAGCACAGCCAGGAAGAAAAGCATAGTAAGGGGCCAGCCTTGGGAGGGAAGCCTTGCAGCTGCTGAAATAGAAGAGGGGAGAGGGAGACGTACAGGAGTAGGAGAAAAGGGAATAGGGAAAGCTAGATTCTGCCATGGACTTGCTGTGTAACCTTGAATAAATCTCTTAACCTCTCTGTGGCTTGGTGCCTGCATCTTTAAGTGGGGATAATAAAAGTACCTACTAAATAGGATTGTTTGGGAAATAAAAATTATATATACTAGCTCACTTAGCACAGCGGGGCACGTAGTAAGCATTGTATAAAGGTCAGCTCATGTTGTTTTGAATTGGTGGGGGAGGGAGCATGACAGAGGCATTTCATCACTTGAGTTAAGTCAGAGAAAGTCAACTCTCACAGATTCCACACTGGGCTTGGGAGAGGCAGGGGAAGCACAGCCCAAATGGAAGCTATAGCTGGAGGGATCTGGGTCTTGGGGATGCTGCCCAGCTTGACGATCTTGGCACCATAAACAGTGAGTTCAGGACACTAATGCATAAATAGGCAGCTTCTATAGGCCGTAGGAGCTATGAAGTCATCGTCCTTTTATACCCTGGCCCAGCTTGGTCTCTCTTCCGATGCTGGGCTGTAAACAGTAGGGCGGACAAAAAGCTTGGAAGGTAGGTGGAATGGCAGAGATAATTGAAAAGGCTGGGACATCAGAGGTCAGTAGAGAGGTCTCAAGCCCCAAGTGAGTCAGGCATCGAGAGGCTGGCAGGGAGATGAGCAGCAGTCTCTGTGTGAAGGACAGTGTCCCCAAGGACGGGGACAGCCTCCTGCTGTCTCCGTGGGGGCAGGCTGGGAGGGAATGGCCTCTGGAGCATTTCCAGTGGGGCACAGGGCTGCATGCAGTGCATTTCCAGAGTGTGGGATCTCAGCTGAGCACATCTCATGGTCGGCTGAGCTTGCGGTGAGGGGTGGCTGGGTTTGGTGTCACTTCAGTCCCTGAGGACCTACAACTTGAAGTGACAGCAAAGGACCCAGAGGTCAAACCTGGGGGGCTTCAGCTCCCTTTATCAGTGCAGGTTTCCCTGCTTCCCTCCTTGTGCCCACCTGTAGCCCATCCTGGCTCTGGATGGTGCAGGGAATCTTGCCAACAGGTCTTGGTGGGGGGCATGTGGGGTGTTGAGTGTGCATGCTTTGGGGACACCACATTTGCAGGCTGGCTCAGAGGGAGAAAAGGTCCTGGCAGCTGCCTCCAGGCTGAAGTCCCTGTTGCCTAGAGTCCCTCTTCTTCTGGGCACTATGCCAGCCTACACCATCTGAGCTCCTGAGCCATGGAGAGGGTGCTGAGCCTAAGAAAAGCCTCCTTCACATCTTCTGGCATCTGCTCCCAAATTGCCTATCAGCAAGTGTTGTCTGGGCCACTGGCCATGAGCAGGAAGGAGAGTGAGGAGGCAGGTGTGGGAGGTGGGACTCACAGGGGTCACACCAGCCCACACTACCCACCCACCCATCCAACCAGACCAGCTTCATTGGTCACTATTGGGCATTGATATAAATAGTGGGCAAGGGAAGCCAGAGAGAGGGGGACCCTCCCCCATGTAAAACTTAAATCCTGCTAAAATAATGAGGGTACAAGAAGCTACCACACTTGAAGCCAAGGACCAGGGTAGGTGTGCTGGAGGGTTGTGCCTGGAGCTTCTTCAGAGGGCTAGGGAAACAGGGAAGGAGTTCCAGGCAGTCAAGAACAGGCTCAGAGGTGAAGCATGGGACAGGTCCAAATACCCATGGCACAGAGAGCACCAGAAAGTGTCAGGGGAGTCAGGCACGAGCAGGTAGAGGGATAGGTCAGGACATGACTGGACAGCTACATGCCAAACCAAGAAAGCCCTAGACTTAGCTTGGGCACTATGGGAGGTCTCTGAATGGCTGCTCTGAGTTGTGTTTAAACAACGGTATTTATAACAACCCCAGCAGCACTCACTCCTTAGACCACCTCCACATGCTAGGCCTGGTACAAGGTTCTTCATGCACAGTATTTTTTAATGCCCAGGTCACACATCCACCTAGCAAGACAGGGTCAGAAAAGCAAAGAAGTGACATGAGTCTCAAGAGAAGCAGCAGACTCGGGCTGGCAACCTGGTGCCATGTCCAGGTCTGCAGCTTCCACCATGCCAGGCTGCAGCATCCCCAACTATCAAACCACCTGCCCAAGGGCTGCACAAGATGCTCTGAGGATTCCATACAGGTACTCCTACACACTGCAGAGTGCTGCACTCAGAAATTGGCTGAAGCCCAGCCAAGCCCTCTGCTGCACCTCTGGTTTTACAGGTCAGACCTAGATCCAGTACCCAGTTCCTCATCGGAACAGCTGGTCTTAGCCAGGGTTCAGGTGCCCCGATGACCAGCACAGGGAGAAGGGGACTTCTAGAAGGAAGCTGTCCCTCGTAGCCAGTGACATAGGTGCAGCCTGCTCCCTCCCTCTCTCAGTTTCTGCTGCTCTTGGTCACATTAGCCCCACTTCCCTTGTAACTATGACCTGTTTATGACTTTAGGCCATTCTGGTCCCAGCAAGGACCTGACTATGTGACCTTGCAGTCCCGCTCCCCAAACCAGGCCAGTCCCTCAGCCCCTATCACAGCTGCCGAGAGACAACCTGATTGGCTGATTCCTGCCCCCAGTGTGGGGCTTCTGGGATCAAATGTCTGTGCCTCGCACATGACCAAAACACAGAGCCAAGGCTGCCAAGGCCAGCACTGACTTGGACCACTGCAGGAAAACGGCTCCAAAAGGCAAGAAGGGGACAGTCACCCAGCAATGTCCACCACATATGACCTCCCTCAGGGACCTGTCCCCAGCTTCCCTCTCCTCATCAGCTACAATGTCAAGGTCACCCTTCCCAGTCATCTCTGAGGAGATCTGAGTCCAGGGGACTGCTCACTGGAACAGAAAGGATTAACCATCGAATCTCTGAGTTCCTCAGTCTGGCAGAAAGCAGGGTAGGAACTCAAAAGAGAGTTGTTGTCCGGGTGCTCCCTCCCACCACACACGGTTCAAACATACTTGTGCATGGATCCCCAGGGGCTGGGACCCAGACCTGCCCTGAGAAACTGGTCACAAGATGGAGGCCCAAGCTTCTTAGAGGAGCAGGCATTGCCAGTGACACCTACAAGTGCTGAACTTTGAAAGTCAAAAGACTTGGCTGGAATCTTATGTGACCAATATTTACCAGTATCACCTTGGACAAGTAGCATTAAGCCTCCCTGGGCCTCAGGTTTGGATGAGGTTCTGGGCCTCATCCAAATGGAGTTAACAATGCCCACCTTAAAGGTCACAATGGGGACTGGATCACTGATAGAAAGGCCTCTGGGTTGCCTCAGGCTGCCACCACTCTTAGAAGAGGTCTGGAGAGCAGAGAGCTCATGAGGCTCAGTGCTGGCCCATGGACAAGCCCCACCTCTCCCCTCCTCTCCCCCACCCTGGCTCTCCCTAGACCCACCACACGGAGTAGAGGCCAGGAAGTGAGTCCCCACCCAGGACAGGCCTGGGCCTCTCGCAGCCTCATGCCCAGCCCATTCTGCACTGACAGACTTGACTTGAAGGAGCTTTGCCCAGAAAGGCATTGTCATGCATAAGGAGAAGGGTAAATACGCTAAGCACTCTGCCAAGCGAGGCTGAGTGAGTGGCAGAGATGGATGCTATGTGGAGAGCTGAGAAGGGGTGCTGGTGACCTGGAGCAGGAGAAAGGAGGGCTTCTTGGGAGAAGGCAAAGGGGGTGGGGTGGCAGCAGCCCCAGTGCAGAGGGGAGGCAGCAACTGCTTCAAAAAGGAAGGAAGGTTCTTCACAATAATTCTTCAGGGCTAAAATTAAGTTTACCTAAAAAAATAATAATAAGTGGTTCCCCCCAAAAAGGGAAAGAGCAAGTATGGCCTCAGACAGCAACCTTCCTCCAGTTATCTGCCAAGGCCAAGATGTCCCATGCACCAGCCTGGCATTCACACCCACCCTGAGCCAAGTGTTGGATGCCCAGGCCACATTCAGAGCCATCAGGAGCTGGCAACACCCCTTCCAACTGCAGATGTTAGCGAGGCTACTATGCCTTCTGACTTCTCTGTTTTCCGGGTGCCCACAGTCCCACATTCCCTCTGGCACAGAGCAGCACAAGGGGCTGGGGTGGGGGGGGTCTATGGGAATTCTTCACTTAAAGGATAGTCTTCTCTCACCTGCCCACTGGCCTGTCTCTGTTCCCTGTGGGCAAGATGGAGCCCTTCTCAGCTGCACCTTCTCCTAGAATCTAGCCTAGGGCCTGGTTCAAGTAGGAAGTGCTGAAGAAATGTCAATTAATTCATTAGTTAATGAAGACAAACCAGGAGGGAATGAAGCCATTTTTACCTTGGTGACTTTCCAGGTGGTCTCATGAGACTAGCCAAGTGCTATCACCTCCCCATGACCCCAGCTGCCCTGCAGCCTGCCCAGGCACAACAGCCCTCTTGTAGCTCCCCACTGCCTTTGGTCAGTTTCTGCCTGCTGCTCCTGCTGTCTGGCTTAGGTCAGCTGAGGGGTCTTCTGTGGGACCTGGGAATCTGCAAACACTACCACTGCTACTGCTGCTCCCATGCCAGTACTATGAGCACCGAGCTGCCGAGAGGCACAGGGCCTATCTTGTCATCAGGGGCCTCGGAGTTCACAGGGAAAGAGTGGCAGACTAGACAAGGAGGCATATTAGGAAGGGCAAGAGGAGGAAGAAAAGGAGAGAGAAGAAGAAAGAAGGGAAAAGTAAGAAGACAGTAGCCAGAGAAGCCAAGACCCAAGGCCCCCGGAATCTGGGCTGCTGGGTGAGAAGAGAAGGGGGCAGGTAGGAACCCCTACAGGGCTCAAAAGTCAGGCAGAGAACCTGGGAACCACAGGACCTCCTGAATGTTCTGGCATGTCTCAGCCCTGACAGACTTGGGCAAAGGAACAGTGTCCTTTCCTCCTGACTCCTTGTGGCCTCCTGGATGTGGCACTTAGGTGGGATCCTCTATTTTCCATCTCTATTTTCCAGCTGCTCCACCTTCTCAGCTAGAGCTATGTTGGAGTATCTGTATAGGTCACCCAGCTGTGGCAGCCCCTTTCCAGCCAGGCCGAGTGTTCCCCCATCCACTGCTTGCTACCAAGCAGGCCAGGTCTGCAGAGGCACATGGGCCCCTGGAGCTATGAGTCTGACATGCACCCAGATGCTCTGCGTCTTTGCTCTGGGGCCACACCAGTGCCGCTAAGACTGCTACTTTCTCTAGTGTTTGTGGGGGAAAGTCCATGGTCCTCCAAAGACCCAACCTCTTCATTTCCCAAAGGAGGAACCCTAAACCAGGAAAGGCAGGACCTTGTCTGTGATCACCAAGCCCATGTCTGACTTCCAGTCAACCAGAAAGAGTCCGGGGCAGCCAAGTACAGTGGACAGAGAGCTGCCTTTGAAGTTCAAGTTTGGTTGTGACACAGCCTGAGATAAAAACACCTACCCTTGACTCAGTTTCCCTAGCCGTAAAATAATAACAACACCTGGACAGGCTCAGCTCCAGGACTCATGATATCACCAACAGGGAACACCTGACGTGGCCACTGTTGCCCCATGACTTAGCAGGGCTCCCTGCTGGGGGCAGCTCAATCCTTTTGGAGCAATCTGATGAGGAAATGCCAACATGTACCTGCTTCTCCTCCTGGGCAAAGCAGGAAAAGATAGAAGAGTCTCAGTGCAGGATTTGGGCCAGTCAACTGCCAAAGTTACAGACACAGTCCTCCCAGAAGAGCACTGGGGAGAACTGGCATCCCTTGCCATCTGCTGACATGGCCAAGTCCACAGTAAAGTGTGCTATAGAATGCCTTTCTCTGTGCCAAGCTGTCCCTGGTGGATTCATTTAATTAAAACCCCACCAGAGCCAATCCGTTAGAAGTTCTGAGCTCACGGATGCCCTGTCCAGCTGGTCATGAGGAGGCAGGCCAGCCACAGACCACCTGGTGCAGGGAGTGATCTAAAACAGAGCCCTTCGACTCAGGTCAGTGTATTCTTCAGGCCACCCAGAGTGGCTGTCCTGTTGTCTAACATTGCCCTGGCCTTAAGCTCTGTGCATCCGCCCCATCTCCACCCCATTCAACTGGAGGCCCATCTTTGATGCTTCCCTTGCTTGATTCGTTCTTCAGCAAAGACATGTGAAATGCCAAGCACTTCTTGCCAAGCACTCTGCCTGGTGCAAAGGATACAGTAGCCACAAAAGAGGCAAAAATCCCTGCCGCCTTGGAGCTTATGGTTTAAACACAGCAATTCAAGAGACACATTGTATATAGACCCCTCTCTCCCTCCCCTGTTTCTACCCCCCTCCCAGTCTAAGCCTGAACTCTTGATAATGGGATCATGTAATGGCTCATAGCGGCTATCCCCATCCCCTCATCTCCCACTTCCACAGCCCCCCCCCCAACATTGTGCCAGAAAAACCACCTTGGCACCTCTTTGAGTGTCTCCCCTTGCTCACTGGCTCTTCACTGCCTGCAAATTAAGACTTGAATTCCTGCAACTCCCCTTCCTATAGCTCCTCGGTTTAGCCTTCACCTACCACACCAACCTTCAGGTCAGGTGAAGTTTCTGCTCCCTGAGAAACCAGAAGAATTCATTTTAACATTACATTTGTAATAACCATTGCTTTCTAAATAGAAAAAAAATTGATGCTGCCAGTATAAAACTCATCGTGAGACTGTGATTCAAAGATGAATTTGATGAGCATCTTAGTGTGGTTGCAGCTTCTGTGTGTCTGTGTGTGCGCGCAGATACATTCTTCTGTATTATATATTTAGTGTGGGATTCCATTAGATGCAGTGCTGCAGCCTACCATTTTTAGTTAAGTCTGTGGTGGTTTGCTATGTAATTAAGTGACTCCTCCAGAACAGCACAGTAATGGCCACACAATACTCCACCACATAAATATACCTTAATGTGTTTAACCAAACCCTGTTGGTGAACATTTGGACTGTTTACAATTTTTCACAATGAAAATGCTGCTATAAGCCTCCTTGTTCATAAATCATTGTTCTGATCGCTGGTTATTTTTCCAGCAGAGATTCCTAGAAATGGCATTCAGGGTCACCAGGGAGTCATATTTCTGAGGTTCTTGATGTATATCGTGAAGCTGCCTTCCTGAGACAGCCGGCTGGGTCCCTGCCGTTCATGTGGTCGGCCAGCCTCCGAGAGGGACTCATTTTCTCTGCCGTGTGTCTGCCTAGCTCTGTGGCTCCTTCCTAGCTCCTTCCTAGCTCCGCTGCTGCAGCTCCCGGAAGTCAGAGCCCTGGGGCCCCATCTTTCAGAGCCCAGGGCCAAGCTCCTCCACGAAGCCCTTGCTGACGCCCCAACCACAATCCTCCGCTTCTAGCAGGCCTTCAGGCCTGTATTAGATCCTTCCTCGGGTGTTTCCCAGCAGTGCCATGTATTTTAAGTAATTTGCGTAGTAACCACCTCTTCTTTGCTCGGATGTTGAAGTTTTCAAAGATATCTCATATCTGATTCACTCCCAGATGGACAGTGTTTGAGTTCAAGGACCACAATCTGATCATCTGCATGCGCTGCCCCTGGCTCCACCAGCAAGCGTGTCTAGTCCTTGATGTAATGGAAAGCTTTTACCTCAATCTTCACTCTAGTTTGGCTTATTAGAACAGACTTTAGGATGCTTCCTGCTACAGAAAGGACTCAGTTATGACAGAGGGCCCTGGAAGCCAGTCCTGGCCCTGTCACAGACATGCTTTGACCTGGGATGGTCCTTGCACCTCTCTGAACCTCAGTTTACCTACCTATATAATGATTGAGTGGAATCCATGGTACCCCTAACTCTAAGACTGATTACCTCCATACCCCTGCCCTCAGGCATCTAGAACAGCCCTGGGGTGCCTCTGACAGCCCCTTTGCAAAACCAGCCTCTGGGCTAGGCCAGCGGGAGTTGGCCAGGGAGGCAGGCCTGGCTTCAAGCCAGGCTGTGTCTGCAAACACTGACCTTGGCTGCCGCAGGGTTTTTCCATGACACCAGCACCCTCCCCCTCAACTCCCCCTAATCCCATATGGGCCTGGGGAGGGTGGAGGATGGGGGTGGTGGGGGGCTGTCCAATACCAGAGGAGCCTAGAAAGAGTGATAGGGGCACCTGTGGATGGTACTTAGCAGGAGAGATGAGTGAGCTGCGGGTCCACAGATAGAATCTGGGAGGAAAGTAGGGGTAGGGAGAGAACCTGCCAGAGGGGAATAGGAAGAAGAGCTGACAGGAGAGCCAGGAAAAGGGGGAAAGAGGCCTTGGAATGGGGCAGTGCAGAGCAGAGAGGGGGTATTATGCTTTAAAGCCTCCTTCCTAGGAGCTCCAGCCTGGAGAGGGACAAATTCCATATCCAGTGCCCATGCTGGTCCTCCCCTGATGCCATGCATGGTCCATGAGACCTGGCTGGTTTTCCAGCCAGTCTCGGACCTGGGTCAGGCCTAAGGTAGGGGGGGACTCCTGGGGCCTAAGCTGACCTCTTTTTGAAGGGACCCAGGGCAGGGAGGCAGGAGCCCTGAGTCACTAACAATTCTCCTGCCCTCCCACCAGTGTATATCTTTTTTTATTGTTATTATTAAATAATTTACTTACATATATTTCACATCTTTGTATATTCCTCGGGGCTTCACCCACATCAGTGCATATCTAAAGGAACTTTTCTCTCTTCTGCATCACAGACTTCAGGGCTGACTGGGTTTCACAACATTTTCTGAGCAGCTGGCTCTGCCCACTGGACCCTGAGAGGAGTCGCCAGGACCCCAGGGGCTCAGCACCCTGCAGAACTCTTCTGTAGCTTAAACACACAAATCTGAGGCCTTGAATAAAGGGAGGGGCTCCTTCAGCTCTGGGAAGGTTCTTAGAAAAAGCAGTGTCTGAGCTGGATCCTGAAGGATGGAAAGAAAAAGCCTGTGCTCAAGGCTGGGCCTCAGCCTCCCTCCCTCCTGCCTGTCCTTCCACCTCGTCTCCTTTAACATGCCAACTAAGCAGCCAGCGTTTCCTCCGACTTCCTGACTCCATACAGCCACCCTTGCCAGACCTAGGGCATGGTTACCCATCTGCCTCCAGACCCTGAGGCAGCATAGTCCCCAGGGGACCCCTTTCTAGGCACCCTTTAGGCAAGCCCAGTGGGACAGTACTAAGGACAGCACTAAGGCTGGGGAGCACCTTTGTTAGGCAGCCAGTGACCTGGAGCTGCCTGTCCCCCTCCAGCCCCCACTCCTTTCTATCTGCCCTGCTAAGCCTCTGCAGCACACCACAGTCATGTTCCCTCCCCAGCTCCAGCTTTGCAAGAGCCCAACTCAACCCAGAGTGCACAGCCTTTGAGCACCTTGTGCCACAGGTTACCTCCTTCTGTCTGCCCTGGGACAAACATCAGTCTGGCCAGGGCCTGTTTACACTAGATAACCAGGTGTGCAGGGAGCCAGGAAGCAGCTGCAGCAGGATGAACCAGGAGCTGTGCATTTCTGACCTACAGAAGGTCTAAGTGGCCCAGAGGTGTCACCAGAGAATTTCAAAAGTCAAACAGAGATCTGGGAGAAGGATCTCAGACTTCTTGATACTACAGAGGTTTGTTCCCCAAACTGTTTTCCAGTGAACATTTGCCTGGCAATGAAGACTTGTCTAGCAGTGAGCACTGTGAGAATAGGGTTCAAAGGTCAAACAAGTGGAACATAGCACATTCTCCCAGCTCTGAATGACCTTGCTCACTAGCACAGGCAGTGAGGCTTTGCGAAGCTTTATGTTTAAATCAAATGTCAACAGGTGCTGTTAATTCAGTAGTCCTCCATTTTAACTTAACCAAGCAACCCTTTTCTCATCCACTATTTATTGATAGTCATGGAATTAGTATTCCAAGAAATTAACTTGGAGAACATTGCATGTAGAATTTTGATATGGAAAGGAAGTTTAAAAACCAGCTAATCTTGAAGTCCCCCGAAACATTCATACTAACAGTTACTACTTATTGACCCCAACATCCTGAGCCTCATACATGCGCTAACTCGTTAAATCTCCATGGCAATTCTAAACAGCAAGGATAGCTCTGTGCCCACATTGTAGATAAGGAAACCAAGGCACAGAAGATGAGGTAACTTCACTGAGCTGCTTGGCTCCTGAGCCTGCAGATACCAATCTATTCTCAGTATTTCAGAAGCACAACAGTAACTCAATTCTGTCTCTTAGAATCTGTTATCCTATGCTAATCAGCTCTGATTGCCAGATGTGGCCTTAATTAATCTTGATGGGAAAATAATTAATTGTTGCTTTAATAGTGATCTAACCAGTGTTAAGAACTGTGGAGCAGCAGATACACCATACAGTTCAACACTTCATACTTCATAGATAAAATCTTTCCAAATTTAGACTCTATGAATGGAGCAGGAAAAAAGAAATAAAAGGCATGCAGGTTTCACTCCTTTGTGGATCATAAATACCCAAAGAAAACAAACTGGCAAGCACAAAAAATAACTCCAGACTCAGAAAAATATTGTGGTGACCAGTGGGGGAGTGAGGGAGAGATGGTCACTGGAGCTGGAGGTGGTTGGAGAGTGAGGCATGTGTACCTTTGTATGAAGTTGTATTCCCAAACATATATGTTTGAAAATGAATGGAAAATTGATAACATTTTATTAAAAATAAATAAATAGAATGGAATAAGAGGCATCTTGGGGGGGTGGAAGGGAGGTAGGAAATGTTTATCTTGCCTTGTTCTCCCATATCACAGACAAGGAAATTAGAAGACCAAAGAAAAGGACTTGCCCAAGGCACAAAAATACTTATCTTAGGGCTAGACCCCCAGACCTCCTGCCTCCTAACCCCGTGCTCTTTCTGCTACTCAAAACTGTGGCCAGCCTTCCAGCTCTGTGGCCATCTGGGCCAGGGGTGGGGGTCAAGCAGTCAGGCTGGCAAGAATGTAAGGTCAGTGGAGAACAGACAGCAGAGCCCAGTGCAGCCAAGGCCCTGACCAAGGTCTCGATGTGGCTTTGTGCTCTGACTAGAAGCCACAGTAAAAGAAGTTTTGCCAAGGACCTCCAACCTTCCAATCTCATTTAAAAAAATGGTGCTCTGGCCAGTTTCTGATTTCCTTGGCAATGCCAGAAGGAGGATGGAAGGACTGAGAACCTGTGGTTCCTAGCCTTCCCCTAAAAGATGCATGTTCACAATAAATATTTACATCCAACCACATGATAACTTTTTACATCTAACCACCTGACGTAGGGAGCCCAGCTAGCTCGGTTGGTAGGACATGAGACTTTTAACCACCTGGCTTCCTCGTGTGAATTCTGAGCTGCCAACCAGTTCCAGGGCCAGCTCTCCACTGGGCTGCCCAGCCCTGGCTACATGAACAGGTCAACCCTGGTCACACAGAGCCTGAGGGCAGAGCACTGAGCATGGGACCAAGTGGATGGTAATCTGTCCTCACTCTGTGAGGTCACAGGTGAGTCAGGCACAGTGGCTCAACAGCTCTGCAGGCCGCGTCCCTAACATAGGGGCACAGCCTCTCACACCCAAGCAGGTGTCCCCAGACCGCCCTGATCTTTAAGACTCAAGTAGCCTTGGGCTGACTGAGGTGCCTGGGTCTGATTCTCTGACTGAGAATCCTGGCTCTGTCATTCCCCAGGCTGTGTGACCTCAAGCAGGTCTTCCTGCTCTGGGGCCTCCTTTTCTTTATTGTACAGTCTAGGGACTGGGCCATAAGATGGTTAAGGCCCCTGGCTCAGTGAAATTTAAAGCTTATGGTGGAACTAGTTGTGAAGGGTGGCTGGGAATGGGACAGACCCTTCAGTGCCCTGAGAGGCGGTGTCAAGAGTCTCGTGGTTGGCACCCATCCCGGCTTGTCAGCCAGCAGGTGCTGTGAGGAAAGGGCCTCAGATGCAGTAAAGAGAACAGCCTGTGTGTATCAGTGACACAGAGGATGGCCCCTCAGCCAAAGACTTGAGGGGCTGGGAAGGAAGGAGAAGGTGAGGACTACCTTTCATCCGTCTCTCCTTATAAACCCAAGCCGGATGTGGGCAGGCACAGTTCAGGCGGTGGGCCTCCTGGCAGGCAGACAGGCCTTTCACATTACTTCCCAGAAGCTCCAGGGTCCCCAGGGAGTGGCTCCACCCCAGCTGGCTCCCCTCCAACCTGAGCACCCACGTCAGCAGGTCCCCACAGTTCTTTGCCCTTTTACCCAGTGACAATAGCAAAGGCAAAGTGAGGAGGGTGGGGGGATTGATAACCCTGGGCCCCAAAAGTATCTTTCCTTGGGCATTGAGCTCCTGCTGCCAATTCTGCCATGCCCAGCTCAGGGTCCAAGAGTGAGGCACCAAGTGAAATGATCTCTCTGGGCCTCAGTTTCCCATGCTGCTCTCGTGCCACCCTACCCCCACCTCTATCTCTGAGGCCTTAGGGTCTCATGAATCAGAGGTCTCAGTCAATTCACAAGGCTTCTTTCCTTCCTACTCCCACTGTGTAACAGAATAGCCTCAGAGGAAGTTTTTGAGAATTAAAATAAAGGTATATCTGACAGCTAAGATGGCAAACCTCAGCCCGTGGTAGGAAGTGAGATGGGCATTGTGAGGGCATCATACCTCATCTCAGCTGCAGCCACCCTAGGTAGGACAGTGGTGAGGATGGAGCACAAAGCTCAGGCCTGGTAACAACCCTTGGTTAAGCCTGAATGTGGCTCTTGCTTTGAAAATCTCTAACTCCAACAAGAGACAGGCAGAGAAAGGAGCTGTCACTTTTACCCTGGAGACCCAAAAAAGCAAGAAAATGCCTTTGATCCAGGCAGGCAGAGGCAGGATATGGTAGGGTCAGGGTATGCGTGACAAGATAGCATGTCTGCTGGGACTCAAGCTGTGCCCAGATCAGGGAGGGCATCCTGGTGCCAGAAGCTTTGCAGGCAGCTGCCAGGTAGGGGGAGATGAGTTTCCTAAAGGATAGTGGCCCTGAAGAAGTCACAACCTGTGAGCAAATACAGGGTGAGGTGACAGTAGTGGTAGAAATGGCCTCCTTTGCCCTGAGGGTGGGCCCTGACACCCCCCAGCTCACTTCGCCCACCACACCCTCAGGCCTCACATTCCCCTGTGTGCCTGTCAAAGCTGCTTCCATCTACAAGTCCCAAGTCTCAGGTGCTTTCCCACCAGTCACAGCCAGGACAGGGACCAGCATCTCCAGCTCAACCCCCCTCAGTCCAGACACATGAGAGAGGTCCAGAGAGGAGGAGGGGTTTGCCCCAGGTCACAGAGTTACCTGTGGTCCTGCCCCCACTACTCAGCCCTGTCCAACCCTGTGCACGGTGCCCTGTTCTCATGTATAGCAGCGCACCATCTACCCAGGGGACAGGGAAGAGCAGGATGAGCAGAGCCCTGGCTCTGGCTGGCCAGCTGTCAAGGTGAGCCATGATCTGGCTGCTCAGGCTGAACTGGCAGGCACAATCTGTTCTCATCCCGAGGTCACGGATGGCCCAGGCATGGTGGTTCCACACTCATCTGTCCCAGCCTCTGCAAGGTTGACAATGCCTCACAACCCCAAGCAGGTGTCCCCAGGTCTCCATGAGCTTTAACGTCAAGTGGCCTTGGGCTGAACAGGATGCCAGCTTCACGTGCTGGGCTGCCCCCCAGGTGCTCTCTTGGCAATATGAGGGAAACCTGGCACTTTGTTCACCACTGGTTATTAATCATCAGGAGCTGTTACTGATACTTGACCCGCCCCGGCTCACACTCTGCATTATAGACATCATCTCATGTATTTCTCTCCCAAGCCCTGTGGGGCAGGGGCAGCTTATTGGCCCCACTTTACAGGTGTGGACACGAAGCACTAAGAGGTTTTCAAAAATACAGTTGGTCCATGTCAGAGTCAGAATTTGAAGTCAGACACCAAAGTATGCGGTGCCCTGTCTTGCTATTTACTCAGCGAATGTATGTTGGGCACCACCCAGGTCATGGCCGGCGATGCAGAAGTAGAAGCTAGAATGAAATAATACAAGATCCAGGTGTGCCCACCCTACCACCCCCAAGCTATTAGTTAGCTGTTCATATGTAGTTGGGACAAGGAGATACAGCACGTGGTGCTGGTCATTTTGGCCCTGGAGTTCAAAGGTGAACATTCTGAGTGTCACTCAAAGAAGAGAAGATGCCCACCTGGGAATCCAGGATGGCTCCATAGGAGAAAAAGCATTTTGTTATGTTTCGATAAGGCTTAGAAAGGAAAAAAATTGGAAAGTCTACCAGCATTATTTTATTATAATAACCCTAAGGATAAAAGTAATAAATAAGAGTCTAGTGAAGGAAGCAGGACTAGTAAACCTTATTTCATAAATGAGGAAACAGGCTCAGAGAGGGAGTCATTCCCCCAGGTCATACAGCCTGTAGTGACAGGGCCAGAACTTGCTTCTGAGTTCTTATCCAGGATCCTTTCTCCTTCAGCCTCCAGGCCAAATTCCTGATCTGAGGCCATTAGACAACTGGCTGAGAGGGCAAAGGGAGGCTTTGTCTCTATCTGCCTCCTTGCTCATGAGTGCTGAGCGGTGGGGGCATGACACAGGTGTTGTCTTGTGGATGACAGTAATACCTGAAAGGACAGACAGAAGTCCTGACTCAATACTGGCAATGCCATCTCCCTGTGAGGACTGAAATTATTTGGGGACCAGGTATGAGGATGACTCTGGGGTTCCAAACTGGGAGCTGACAGGAACCCTGGAGCACCAACCCATTCACCTGGGAGTAGGAGCACTATCTCCATTCTTCTCTGGCTAGGTGCCTCCAAGAGACTGGAGGACCCCAGTTACTGAATACCTCCCAAAAGCTTTGACTGGCAGCAGGGAAGTCATCAAGAGATCATTTATGCCTCAGTTTCCCTCCCTCCACAATGAATCATAGGACATGAGAATCCATTCAGTCCAAGCTCTATTCCTTAGAGTCAAGGAAACTGAGACCCACAGCAGGGACAAGGAACAGACAGGGAACTGGACTCCAGGTCTCCCATCCTCTCTGCTGCCTTTGGGCAGCCCCCATCAAAGCTACAGTCAGCTCCTTCTCCAGGTACAGAAGAGGGTCAAGCTCCGAAGTCAGATGTCAGTTCAAATACGGGCATTTCCAAAGAGCCAAGTGAGGCTGGGCACGGTGGCTCGTGCTCGTAAGCTTCAGCTTATGGAGCGGCAGGGGCTAGGGATCGTGGTTCGAGTCCCGCCTGGGGCCCATAGTGAGACCTAGTTCCAAAAAAATAGCTGGGTGTGGTGGTGCGCCCTGTAATTCCAGCTACCTGGGAAGCTGAGGCTGGGGATTGCTTGAGTCTGTGGTACCCCGGGCAACAAGAGCCTGCGGTTCCAAGGGCAAAAGTAGTGAGACCTAGTCTCAAAAAACAAACAAACAAACAAACAAAAAAAAAAAAACCAAAGAGCCAAGGGTCCTGTTTCCTAACATGACCTTGGAAAAGTCACTTTCCTCTCCCTTTTTCCTTCCCACCTATCCTATGGGGTCCTCGCAAGAGTCAAAGAGAAAGCACCAACAAGGAAATAGCAAGGTGCACCGGAGAATCCCTAACTGTGTGCTTGCTTCTCAGCAAAAAGCAGAGAGGCCCAAGTCCGCAAGGCAAGAGGGAGGGCAAAGTGTGGCTTCTCAGAAGACCCCTGTAACGCGCATGTGCTCTCCTCTCCCCTGCCTGCCTCCTCCAGGTTACGGCCACGCAGCGCCCAGCACGGATGGCGGCAAGGTGTTCTGTATGTTCTATGCGCTGCTGGGCATCCCGCTCACGCTTGTCATGTTCCAGAGCCTGGGCGAGCGCATCAACACCTTCGTGAAGTTCCTGCTGCACCGCGCCAAGAGGGGCCTGGGCATGCGGCGCGCTGACGTGTCCATGGCCAACATGGTGCTCATCGGCTTCTTCTCGTGCATTAGCACGCTGTGCATCGGCGCGGCCGCCTTCTCCTACTATGAGCACTGGACCTTCTTCCAGGCCTACTACTACTGTTTCATCACGCTCACCACCATCGGCTTCGGCGACTATGTGGCACTGCAGAAGGACGAGGCCCTGCAGAGGCAGCCGCAGTACGTGGCCTTCAGCTTTGTCTACATCCTCACCGGCCTCACGGTCATCGGCGCCTTTCTCAACCTCGTGGTGCTGCGCTTCATGACCATGAACGCTGAGGACGAGAAGCGCGACGCCGAGCACCGCGCGCTGCTCACGCGCAACGGGCAGGCCGGCGGCGTGTGCGGCGGCAGCGGCGGGGGCACCGGCGGCAGCGCGCACACCACCGACACTGCCTCGTCCACCGCGGCGGTGGGCGGCAGCGGGGGCGGCGGCTTCCGCAACGTCTACGCCGAGGTGCTGCACTTCCAGTCCATGTGCTCGTGCCTCTGGTACAAGAGCCGCGAGAAGCTGCAGTACTCCATTCCCATGATCATCCCGCGGGACCTGTCCACGTCTGACACGTGTGTCGAGCAGAGCCACTCGTCGCCCGGAGGAGGCGGCCGCTACAGCGACACGCCCTCGCACCGCTGCCTGTGCAGCGGGGCGCAGCGCTCGGCCATCAGCTCGGTGTCCACCGGCCTGCACAGCCTGTCCACCTTCCGCGGGCTCATGAAGCGCAGGAGCTCCGTGTGAACGCCCCGCGGGGCCTGCAGTACCTGGGAGCGCCGGCGGAGGGCTCCTGCCTGGAGGAGCTGCAGGGGTCAGCGAGGAGCCCCGTGGGGTGCCCCCCCCACACTGCTCACTGCCCTCCCCAGGCTCCCATCTCCAACTGTGCGGCTGGCACCAGCCTGCAGGAGCCTGGGCTCTGAGGACCCCAGGGGCCCCCATTCGTGTCCTGCAAATTCCAAGAAATGTGAAATTTGGGGAGTGGGGGAAGGGTGGGAGATAGAAGTTGGGAGCCTTCCATCCCTTTGGAAATCTAAGGAGCGCCCCAGTCATCAGAGGCCCTGCTGGTACCCAGACCTCCGTCCCCGCCCTTCCTCCACTACGGAGGGGACTTCGTGTTCCTTGTAGGTTTGCATCTCTATTTATACCTCTGTCCTGCCAGACCTCCCACCTTCCCTTGGCTCCAGAAGCCAGGGTGTCTTTGTCCAGTCACCCCCCACTCAGTCCCACTCCCCTTCCTCATGCCCAGCTGTGTGTCCCCTCCCACACCCCCTCTGTGTTGTTTTGCATGGCTTTGCAATTAGGGAGAAAGTATAACCCAGTCATCCCTAAAGCTAGTCCAAGAGGGCAGCAAACAGAAGCTGGGGTTGCAGCTGCGGGAGGGGGTGGGGGGAGACAGGACCCTCCAATCCGCTGATGGTCCCAGGGGTCAGTGACAGCTGCCTGACCTTCAGTCACATTCTCATGGGGGTCCAGCCTCCAGACACTGCCCTTGGAATCAAACGAAACTACACACTTGCTACCCCAGCTGCTACTGATTATCACAACTTTTAAACCTGTGGAATGATTCTTCGCCTCTGAATACCCTGTCCTGACTACTCAGTCCTTTGATTCTCACAATGCCCCAATCAGATCACTGGAGAAGGAGTTCTCATCCTCATTTGACAGATGACACAGACAGACAGGAGAAAGTGACACCCACAGCTTCGGCTGCCTGTCCCCAGCCTGAGTGCTCCCTGCCTGCCCTGCAGAGCTGGTACTGTGTAGGCATGTGGTGCTTAACCAGAACCCAGGCGTAGGACTGGGTTCATGCTGGGCTCAGTCTCTACTCCTGTGGCCAAGCAGCAGGGGCTCAGAATGACCCCCTGAGGCAGTATAGAACCCTGAGACTATGAACTACCCGCTTATAGACAGAAAAGTTTGGACCCTGCAGGCCTGGGTGTCATGGGGGGAGGCCAGGAGCCAGGATTCTAGGAGTTGGGGGTTGGGCCGAGCCATCATCAGCGCTTACAGGCATATCCTGCTGGGATGGGTGTTGGTGTCTGTGTCCCAAGTAGCTCCAAGTAGCAGGAACCACAAGGAGCACCCTTCCTAATGGTATAGGGGAGGGGGCGGGCTTGGGCCTGGTGCCCCCACTGCCAACCCCAGCTGCAACCCAGAAGCCCAGGTGCAGAGCAATAGTCAGAGGTGTTCCCCTGGGCACCACGTCAGGACCCACAGTTGGAGCAGGTGCCATGACTCAGGGCAGCATCAAGGGGGGTGGTAAGAAGCCTCTCCCCCTCAGGCCTGCCCTCAGTGCTGGTCCCATGTCACCTTCACACTGCTAAGCAGGGCCAGTCTTGGTATCCAGGAAAGCTGGGGGGCTTGCCACCATGGCAATCTGCCTCGCCCCAACCTAACCACCTGTTGCAGCCTCTGGGAGCCCCAAGAAGGGAAGAATGTGGTTTGGCCTGCATGTGAGTCCCGTCTCAGTATGGAGGAGCTGGCTGCCCACATGCCTGGGAAAGCAGGGTGGGGGACCCAAGGGTGCCCTTGGTATTTGTGTTAGGGCATGGGGGTCAGTGCTGGCTGCCTCTGTCCTGTGTGTGACCCTGCCCTCGGAGGGGTCCTGTCCTGTCAGTACCGAGGGAGCCACAACCAAAGTTTCAGGGAGATGGTGGGAAGGGGGCCTGATGGCCTGGGCAGAGCTGGGTGTCCTCTGTGCCCTTCCTAGGGAACCGGAAGGCCTGTGTTGTCTCCCCCTCCCCCCTCCACTGCAGGCAGCCTTTCTGCTTCCCCAATGCCTTATGCCTGGGCACACTGCCACAGAATATGCAATATGTGTGGGTGACATGCCCCCACACCCACACCCCCACCCCGGGCATCCCTGGACCCCAAAGGCTGTGGTTGCCTCGGCCTCCCTTCAGCCCCTCCTGCCTACCTGTCTTCACACTGAGAATGGCGCCTAATAAATGCTGTCCATGGAGACCAGGCTCAGACTCAGCTGTTTCTGTCACCACATACCAGGGATACAGGAAACCCCCCCTTTCCCCGCCCCTGCCCCAGGGTCTACAGACACTGTGAAGCTGATAAGCTAAGGACACTCACAAACTCACAAACCTTTTGCTTTGGGGGCCTGGGGAGAAGGTTGCAGGCAACACTGGTTTCCTTTATGTGATGTCCTCCTAGATCCAGATGTCCTGTCACATCCCAGAACCGTTAGAACAAGAAAAGATAGATCCTTAGGAAAATATCCCCTGGCCCCATCCTCTCCCTAGCCTCTGAAGACCCTGTTCTGACTATTTACTCCTTTGAGTAAACTGAGGATCAGAGAGGGCAAGTCTCTGCCAAGAATATACACCAGTGAATGGGGTAGCACCATAGAAACAGAATGGGGGTTCATACCCCACCACTCAACCTTGGTGTCTCACTGGTCACATCCCAGGTGACAGTAGTGCCTTCCTATTTACTGGGGGCTCTTCTCCAACAGGGCCTCCTCCCTGACACCCCCCCATCTCAACAGGCTGAAGGCACAAAGCTGCCTCTTTCAAAGGGAGACATATCACAAGCACATTTCCCTGGGCATAGAGGACTGCTTTGGATGACACCCCAGAGCCCAGGACAAACCAGGGAGCACATGTACCATGCCCAGCTGAGGCTGCCCAGAGTCCTCTAACCAGGGGGTTCCCGACATCACAGAATGCACTGCAGCAACCCAGACACTGCACTCCCTTCTCTCCCTCTGCACGCCTTCACCTGTCTTTCATGAAACAATGCCTCACAGGCTACAGCTGGTGCATTCTAGCACTCTCCACTCTAGTTCAGGTTATTCAAATGCCAGTCACAACCCACGAAATTGATCTCTCTCTCCACTAATGTTTCATTCCCTGCAGATTGAATGCACTGGAGAAATAAAGGTGGGGGGCAGGGATACTTCACCTCAGTCCTCCCTGTTACCCATTTAGGTCAATGGAAAGATACAGAGACACTATTTATTGGAGACTCGGGAACCTAAGAAAGAAGTAGGGGCTTCTGTAAACTTCCCCCATCCCCACCCCCCAAAAGCAGAACATAGGCAGCCTTCATGTGACAGGCCTCTGGCTGGGCCTGCAGCTGCAGGCAGACCCTGGACCCTACCCTTCAGTGACCTGCCACCTTCCTCATGCTCACAGCAGACTGACTCACCTGAGCTGAGACCACCTCTTACAGAGCCAGGCCCCTTGCCCTGGGCCCAGCTGCCTCTGACTTCCTTAGAACAGCTGAGTGCAACAACAGCAGAAACAATGTCATTTTTGAGATCGAGAGTGCCCAGTACAGGGTGGCTTTTGCTTTCCTAAGCTGCTCTTGCAGGACATAAATATGCTGCCCCTTGGCCTCCTTTCTCCATGGCCTAGGATGAAATAATCACAAGTAAGACTTGGAGAAATCTCAGAGGGTGGCATTCAGCCGTGCTGCCGAGGGACTCAGGACAGCGGCAGATATGAGGAACAGCCAAGAACTCCGCCCCAGCACCTGCCAGCTGCTCCAAGGCACAGCCTGGCCCTGGTCCCTGTGTAGGCTTTTGATCTCCAGATGATGCCAACCCTGTGCTCTTCACTTCCACACAACATCTGAGGTATCTTGCACTAAAAAATATATGTACAGCAAAACAAAAATAGAAAGTTCACACCCCAGAATGGGGGTGGAATAGAAATATGCTTAGATTCCGCTGATAGGGTTACTCCTCAGGAGCATCCGATAGAAACAGAGTTTCCTGGGAACCAAGAGAGAAAGAGTCACCAGCAAGGACTCTCCCCAAGCCTGTCCCATGTGTACCTCATGGTGTTACTCGCAGGGCAAGGTGATTTGGGCAGTTAAATTATGGCACATGGCTCTTGAGATCACATGGCCTCTTTCCTTAGTAAAGGTTATGGAAGGTTGCAGCAGACACAGCCACTTGCCTTGACTTACCCACCTCTGCCCCAACCCAACACCAGGCCCTGTGTCTTCTGGACACCTCTGCCCACACCACACCTCTGCCCACCATCCGCCCATGAGGGCACCAAACACTGGTCCTTCTAAATGTCACTGTCTCATGAAGAGAGAGGGCTGATCTGACCCCTTCAATAAATTCTAAAAGTTTAGCTTCTAAGTCCTTCCATCACTGAAAACTGTAAAGTGACAAAACAGGTTCTTTTCAAGTATGTGTCAGCCCAAACCCAAGCCCGGCAACCTGCCAAAGTCAGTGGTGGCTGAGTGGGTCAGCTGGGATCTGAATATGGGGTCTGGTGACCCTAAAGCACAAGCTGTCCTCCAGCTTGCTGTGTCCTGTCCCCAGGGTGGTGAGTTCATGTCTTCAGTAAAGGTTTGGCAAAAGTTGCAGGGTTATCCAGAGCCAGTCATTTCTTGGTGAGAGAGGAGGTGGGAAGCTGAAAATGTCTCCTTCCAGGATGAGAGATTCTGGTAGAGCTGAGAATTCCCACTCCACCTCAGGGCCTCATGCTCCTGCCAACAGGGCCATCTAGCTCTTTCCACAGGCTCAGCATTACTCCCCAAGCCCAACAGCAACTGATCTTAGGGAGCCAGGGGCAAGGGAAGGACTTTTTCAGGACAGACATGTTGTCAAAAGAAAGAGCAAGTGCCCACATACAGTGCCAGCCTCCCATCCCAGGCACACCTTCCCTGGCCCCAGTAATGGGAAGCCTATGACCTGCTCACTCCCAAAGCTGGGATCAGGTTAGACGTCTGAGAGATCCTGTCTCCCATGTTGCCATTGGAGAACAGGGTCTGCAGTGGATACAGCCTTCCTCTATCCCAGCGATGACACAGCCTGGTTACAGCCATCACCCCTGCCAAAGGTTACATGTAGGTACGCAGGCCTCAAATCCTTGGTCCTGTTGTTCTTTTTTTTTTTCCAGAGGAAAGAATTTTGGTTCACAGAGAGGACATGATATGCTCAAGGTCATGAACCAAGATAATGATGTGGCTGGGATTGGAATCCAAATGCCTAGCTTTCCATCCCACATGAAGCAGGGCCCGGCCTCCTCTGACTCCAATTTCAGATGAAAGCTGCTAATCTCTGGAGTTGAGTCATTCGAATGCTGGAAATTTCCCACATCTACATCAGGACCAACATCAGGTGACTCACGCATCCCCCTCTCAGTCTCCCAGCTGCAGGGGTGGGGGTGTTAGCCCTGCCCCCTCCTTAGGCCAGGGACTGTGATGGAATTGACCTTCATGCTCTCTGGCCATGAACTCCCAAGAATCCATATCAACAGAATTTTCAACTTATAAAACTTTCTCCCTTTGGTCTTTCATTTAATCACTGACCAACTCTGTACCTTAGCACCCCCATTTTACAGATGAACCAGGATCCTGACAACAGGGACTGTCCCACATACACCTTCAGATCGGTAGTGCTGAGGGGACCACCTGGTATTTCTTTGGAGATCGGTGTACTGGGCCAGTACTGAAGCTCAGCCCAGTACTAGTTTACCATACCGGCTCCTCAGGGTGCAGGAACCCCCTGTGGCTGTGGCTCAGAGAACCCATCAGCAAAGTGAGACAAAGAGTCATGAACTCATTACCCACTCTACCATGTGCCCCTGGAAAACTCAGCCAGATCCCAGGATGTTGGACCAAGGGCAGCAGAATGTACAGCCAACAGCCTCTGCCCTCAGCTGAGAGGTCAGAGGTTTCTGGGGGAAAGGTCATGCCTTTAACCCAGGTCAATGCCCAAACAAACATTTCCACAATTTTTATTCCATGAAGAGAGAACATATGACCAGGTCATCCCTGACTACAGAATATTCTAGTCAGTTCATCAGATTGGAGTGGCAGGTAGAAACTCGCATCTCTGGGCTTATTCTGAGCCCAACATCAGGGCTTAAGATATACTGTCCTTCCAGATGGCTCAGTTCCAACTAGAGAGCCAGAGATGCACATATCAACAAAAAGAAAAGGAAAAACCACATGATCATATCAATAGATGCTGAAAAGCATCTGACAAAGTTCAACATCCATTTATGATGAAGACCCTCAAAACTGTTAGCATAGAAGGAGCATACCTTAACATAATAAAAGCAATATATGACAAACCCACAGCCAATATCATCCTAAACAGAGGAAAACTGAATGCCTTCCCTTTAAGAATGGGAATAATACAAGACTGTCTGCTCTCACCACTGCTTTTCAATATAATACTAGAAGTCCTAGCTAGAACAGTAAGGCAAGAGAGGACATACAAGGAATTCAAATAGGGAAAGAAGAAGTAAAATTATCACTGTTTACAGATGACATGATAATATATATCAAAACCCCTAAAAACTCTACAGAAAAGCTAATGAAAACAATAAACCAGCCCAGTAAGGTAGTTGGTTACAAAATCAATGCACAAAAATTAGTAGCATTCTTATATGCAAAAAAATAGTCTGAAGAAGAAGAAGTTAAGAAAACCATTCCATTTACAATTGTACCTGGGAATAAATTGAACAAAAGATGCGAAAGATCTATACAAAGAGAACTATAAAACATTGTTTAAAAATATAAAAGAAGACACGAAGCAGTGGAAAGACATGAGCAGGCAATGCTCGTGGATTGAAAGAATTAACATTATCAAAATAGCCAACCTACCAGAAGCAATCTACAGATTCAATGTAATTCCAACAAAAATTTCAATGACATTCTTTAAAGAAATAGAACAAATATTACTGAAATTCATATGGAATAGTAAAAAACCTTGAAGAGCCAAAGCTATCCTGATCAAAAGGAGAGAGAATGGATGTGTTACACTTCCGGATTATACTACAGAGTCATAATAATTAAAATAGTATGGTACTGGAACAAAACCAGACACACAGACCAATTAAAAGAATTGAAAGCCCCCCATAAATAAAGCCATACATGTATGTTCAACTACTCTATGATAAAGGGGCAAAAAACACACATTGGAACCAGGATTGCCTCTTCAATAAATGGTGCTGGGACAACTGGACTACTACATACAAAAGAATGAATCTGAACTACTCCTTCACACCATACACAAAAACCAACTGGAAATGGGTAAAAGACTTGACATAAGTCCTGAAACCACAAAATATATAGAATAAAGCATAGACAAAACACTCCATGACCTATACTGCAGAAACATCTTTCAGGCCACATCTACAGGAGCAATGAAAACCTAATGAAAATATAAACAACTGGGATTATTTCAAACTCAAAAGTTCTGTACAGCAAAAGGGATGTTAACTAGACATCCAACTGAATGGTAAAAATTTTTGACTCTATTCAACTGATAAGGATCTGATATCAAAGATACACAAAGAACTCACATGACTCAACAAAAACAAAACAAAAAGCCCAGTCAAAAAATGGGACAAGAGCTTAAAAGATACTTCTCCAAAGAAGAAATGCAAATGGCCACCAGGCTTATGAAAAAAAGTTCAGCATCATTTATAATAAGGAAAATGCAAATCAAAACCACAATAAGATACCGCCTTACACAGGTTAAAGATGACCCATATCAAAACGGCAGGCAACAACAAATGCTAGCAGAATGTAGAGAAAAAGGAACACTTACACTGCTGGTGGGAATGCAAACTGATCCAGCCACTGTGGAAAGCTGTGTGGAGAACCATTAAACTACTGAAAATGGAACTACCATTTGATCCAAAAATCCCATGTCTACCCAAAGGATACTAAAGCACTAATTCAAAAGGGCACCTATGCTCCTATATTTATTGCAGCACTATTACAATAGGTAGGATATTGAATACCCCAAACGTCCCAAACAAATGAGTGGGTCAAAAAGTTGTGGTATATTTATACAACAGAATATTATTTGACAGTCAAAAAGACAAACTCATATCATTTATGGCAACATAGATGGAACTAGAAGGAATCATGCTAGCAGAAATAAGCCAAAAAGAAAAACTATAAATACCACATAGCCTCACTTTTATGTAGGACATAGGAAAACAAACAAAAGGACAAGAATAAGTTAAAACTAACAAACTGACAACAGAACTAAAGCTTACATCAAGGGAGGAGGAGGGAAAGAAGGGGAAATCAGGGAAAGGATGAGCACAAGAGATCAGGATGATGGTTCATGGAGGGCATGGTGGTGGGAGGACTTTGGGATACACAACGATATAAAAAAATATATATGTAATCAATGAAAAAAAGTTGTATGAAAAAAAGAAGGAAATGACTTTCTTGACCCTCCCTTCACAAGTTCCAGCAACATGAGGCCACCTCACCCACTCTGGTCTCTCAAATAACATCAGGCCCAACCTCAAAACTTTGTGGTCACTTTTGGGAATAATGGAAGTTCAGTCCAGGTCTGGTCCAGTTCAAAACTTTAAGTTCAAATCCATTTTAATGCTAATTTTCTCCAGCTCCCGGAATAAACCATCCTTCAGCCCAAGGGACTTAGAAAGGGGAGGAGGCGTGTTCTTCTCCTCCACACCCACCTTCTATTTCTGGCTGTTCCACAGTCAGGCTGGGGAGGAGGCTAGGAAGACAAGGAGGCCTCTGTGTGGCCGGGCTCCAAGCGCTGATTCTCCAGGATTCCCTGCAGGGTTTTCAGAAACCCTTTCGGACTCTCCTCACTGGCCGGGCACGGTGGCAGGTGCCTTTAATAACAACCTACGGAGTGAGGCTGGGACTAGGAATTGCTTGAGTCTGTGGATTCAAGACCTGCCCAGGGCAACATAGCGAGACCTAGTCCCAAAAAATAGCTGAGCGTGATGGAGTGCACCTGTAATCCCAGCTACCTGGGAAGCTGAGGCTGGGGAATGCTTGAGTCTGTGGTACCACAGGCAACGTGAGCCTGTGGTTCCCCGGGCAAAATAACGAGACCTAGTCCCCCAGAAATAAATTAATTAAAATAAAAAAACATTTAAAAAGGACTCTCCTCACTGCCCCATGCCACAGAGGGGCATCCCAGTGCCTCATAGCTCCAGTCCTTGGGTGTCTCCACAGCCCTCTTGTGTGGAATTCTGCAAAAACCCATAGGCAGCCTAGCCACTTCCATTTCCTCCTGACCTGTGGTACACTCACACTTCATGACCATGCCAGACAGTGGGCACACAGCCAGTCAGCCCCCCACAATCCCAGCCAGCTCTCTCTAGCACACTTATCCCAATAGGCAGTGGGGGATGGCAAGTTCATTTCTAAAGGAAACATCCTCCTTGGGAGGAAGAGGCCAACCCCATTTTATTGGAGTTTCTATGAGCGATTCCTGGCAGCCCGCTGCCCCATGCTGGCTAAGCTGGGAGAAAAGGGAACCACAGGCTTCTACCCCAGGCTGCCAAGCCTCACCTAGAGTGACCCTCCCCCTCCTCTGTCTGATCTCATTGCTGATTTCCCCAGGCCAGGGAAGACTGGGGGCATCACTCTGTCCTTGATTGGGTGTTCTAATGACAAGTTCCAGGGTGAGAGAAGAAGCCCGGGCCTTACAGGAAGCTTCTGATCCAGGCCTCTCCCACTGAAGCCAAGCAGTTGCTCTTCTTAATGTCAGTGCGAGACTGAGCACTTAGCACTGCTAGATCTCATCTGGTTGGCACCAGGCTTTTGATGAATCTCCAGGTGTTGAAGCCTGGTTCCACTATTAAATCTATTTCCATTCTCTCTCTCAGTTCTGTATCACCCACAGATTTGATAATCCAGCTTCGGTATCATTATTCAAGGCTTTGATGAAAATATCAAAGGGGACGGAACCAATTCGTGGCATAATTCAGTGTGACATTTATTCTGCATGTTCTTGCTGGACTGTTACTGGCTCTGGTTACTCACCCCTCCTTGTCTGTATCTGAGCCCAAAAACTGTTTAAGTAAAGTTCACAGGTCGCTGAGCTCCAGCCCTCCCCCCAGGTCACTGACCTGGGCTTGAGATCCGAACTTGTTGAAAACAGCAGGCGCTTCCTCTCTTAGCACAGCTCCCCCCCTCACCTTCTTGGCTGTGCCCACCCCACACCACAGTTCTGCTCCTGCTCAGCCCTTGGCCAGCTAAAGCTCAGTGCCTCTCTCAGGTCTGTCCCTGAAGGGACAAGGTAGAAGGCCAGCCTGAGGGCGGGCCCATGAAGTGAGGTCTAGTGCCAGAAACAGGTCATGTCCCAAGCCCTTAGAGGAGAGCTAAGGTGACCCTAGCATGACCTAAAGGTGGCTGGAGTGAAGGAGAGTTGTTAAGCTTGATGACTGTTGTTACTGCAGGACTAGATGTGCTGCCAGTGCTCCCCACAGCCCCACACAATTGTCTTCATCTCCCAGGGCTCAGGGAAGTCACCTCACTTGGCCGAGTCACCCAACCAGTAAGTGGCAGAAAGAGGTGTTGAGCCCAAGGCTGTGTGAGGACATCTTCCACCTGCCAGTCACACCCCCTGGCTTGCACCTACTCCTTTACCCACCTTTCTCTGCCAGGCAATAGGGGCACACTGCTACTTCAGTGACTTCTGGTAGATAGTAGAAGACTGAGCACTGCCCTCCCTGACCCCCAAGCAAGGGCAGAAGATTGGTGGGGGTGGCATCAGGCTGTGGGGCATCCATTCCAGTGTTTTCTGATACCTGAGCAATTTGGAGTTAATCTTCCAGAACTGGCACCACAGACAAGACATGAATCTGCTGCCACCCCCTCCAGCCCATCTCGGTGAACAGATGGGCAAACCCCACCCCCAGGGCCGAAGGGGGGGGGCCTGCTGAGGCTGCTGGGAGGGAGGGAGGAAGGGAGGGAAAGGAGTCTGTAGGACAGGAGAGAAAGGTCAGATCAGTTTCACTCCACCCACTGGGCCATGGAACCCCAGGGACAGTTCTCTGATACCAGTGGCTGGTGAGGCTCAGCGAAGAAGAGACTCAGAAGAACAGAGGCTGATTTAGGGTTGCTGGCCATCGATTTCAGGCAGGCCTTCCTAACTCAAACTCCTCAGCCTCAATCCATGGAATGGACGAGCCACAAGGATTTCCTTCTTGGAATTCCAGAGTGAGGCTCGGTCGGCGTGATTTACAGGGCACCCAGACCTATCATCCTCCATCCCTGGCCCATAAGCACGGTAGACAGAGTGGAGCCTCCTCTGGGGCACCCTAATAGTGCAACATTCCTCCAGGAGCTGGAACCCAAGGGGTCTCGTGCCATTTAAGCCACTATGGAGTAGCCACTTTTGTCTCCAGCTCCTGGGCTGGCCCCCACATCAGGGTGATGGGCAAGAGCCATGAGGCCTGGCACCCTGCCACCTGCTGTTCGGGGCTGAAGTCACTATGGGTGCGGATCTAGGGTGGCTTTTCTGCATCCACAACATAGGGGACAGGCATCTTGCTCTCTGGCTGCAGACTCCACCCCAATGAGGACAGAGCCAACACCCACCCGGAGCCATGGTTCCTTCTAGAGGCACCTTCGGAATAGGCTGTCTGAGTGCCCATGTTCTGTGGTGAGTTAGCAAGCTTTGCTTTGAGTGTTTCCTCCCACCCCTCCTGTGACTCAGTCCCTCTGGGAGTTCATGGGGCCTGGGCTGCGTGGCAAAAGCCATGCCAACCTCAGTGCCACACCCTTGGTATTTCCTCTGTGGGCTGGCTGCTTCCCTTAAGATGAGGCCGGTCAAGAAGCGTCTTGGATCCTGATGCAACATGACTCCTGAGGCCTTCAGATGCCCCACACTGGTTTGCATCCCAGATAAGCCCAGCATCATCAGACCCCATGCTCTGCTCTGGTGGGAGGAACCGGGCTCCAGAGACAGACCTGGAGCCTGCCCTCCCCCTACTCCCCATTATAACTATGGTCACCTGGCTGAGTGAACTTTCTAGAAAAAAGTGAAAATCAAGGTTCCGGTGTGCAGGGTGAGTACCAACTAACACAGAGGAGGCCCCAAGGTCAACAAAGGTGGCTGGGAGCAGAAGGAATGGTGGGACATGGTGATCACACTTCAGACACAGGAGCAGACAGGGTGATGCTCTCAGAAGGATCCAGAACAACAGGAAGTACCCAAGGCCACCTTGGAAAGAGAAGAGGGTGGAAACTATGTGAACCTTCTTTATGGGTCTAGCTAGAGCTTCACAGGTGCCTGTACTTAATAGGCTTCAAAAGATCACAGGGGAAGGAGGCGGGGAAACGAAGAGAAATCTTAGAAATTCCCACTCCGCAGGGATATGGGGATACATCACCCCACAGGCTACAGGGAGCCTGTGAGGTTTCAGAAGAGAGGAAAATGATGTATCAGAGTTTCCAGAACATAAGACATGCCTGGCAGTGAAGTGCAGGCCCCGCAGTTCACTTCCAATGGGTACCGCTGGCCCAGCAGCTACTTCAGGAAGGAGCACCCTCTCCATACCAGGTCGGCAGGAGGCACATAGCAGGCCCTTCTCCAAGAGTTCAGAGGGTCTGGGGTGGCCTCCATGCTGCTTCCAAAGCAGAGAACAAGCTGCTTCCCCAGTCTGCCAGTGAAGCCTAAATGGCCCCCAGCATGGTGGGAAGAAGACTTTCAGAACCTTGTGATAAAATCATCTTGACTGTCCTGGGTCTCACACTTCACAGGAGCTTTCAGCCTACAGATCTCAGCCTTCTGGGGTCAGTAGCTACAGCCCCACCAGCCCTGTCTCTGGACTGTGGCCCAGAAATGATAGCTGCCACTGCTGAGTACCTATAAGATGCCAGACACCAGGACAGGTAAGAATCACTCTCCCCATTTTATAGATGATCACCCAGGCTCAGAGAGATCGAATGACTTACCTAAGGTCACAAAGGTAGCAGGAGCATAGTTAGGGTTGACAAGGCAGTGTGCTTCCCTCCCCCCTCACTCCCCTCTAATCTGGGCTGCCTCTGCCTAGTCCCTGCCTCTGGCATCATTCAGCCCTGTGCTCCAGGCCCCTGCCCCAGTCCCTCATGCAGGATTCCTCTCAGCAGGCATGGCTGGGGTGCCTTAGAACAGGTTCCCTCACACACTTGACCAACCAGGACCAACTTACCAGACCCACCCTATTAGAATCTCCAGGTAAGCCACCTGAGAATCTGCACTTGAAAGAGAACATTCTGGAATCACTGTTTTGGAATGTGGAGGAGAAAAACAAAAACAAAAACAGGGATCTACTGTTCTCAGTAAAGGTATTGAGTTATATTGGGGAAAGGTGAACCGGTTTCCACTCTCTCCAGGGCCTGAAGCCAGTGTGCCCTCTGGGGGAACGGAAATGAAGTCTCTTCTGGGAGGCACAGCCTCAAGGGATATTTAAACAGTCCCTTTTCTGAAGAAGCCCATCCTCTTCCTTCAAACACAGAGCTCAGGGTGCTGCATAACCAGGAAGGAGCAAGAAGGTATAGAGCCTGGGGCTGATACTACGCCCACATGGGCCCTTTTCACTGGAGGCAATGCTTCCAGTTACCCTACCTGTCCCTCCAGCCCCATCTCTACTGTGGAGAAAAGGTTGTATTGCCCAGAGTCATTAAAAACTACACATTAACAGCCCTACCAGGTTTCCAACCTTTTCAAATGCAGTCTTTGCCCAGAAATTTCTTTAAAAGGCTACCCTCCGGACTTATTCCATAGACTTTACATTTTGTAACATTTAAACAGAACCACTTTTAAGCAAAGATATGCAGTACTTTTCCCCTCACATCCCCATAAAAAGTTAAATCTGGGAAATGTCTACTTTTGGTGCTATGGAATGCCTTTGAGGCCCAGAAGTACAAACTTCTTCTTCATGGCAGTTTGGGGTACCACTACCTCTGAACAGGGAGTTCCTTCCTCTGGGAAGCCCTTTTTCTCCCATCTGGGCTTGGTGCCAAGGTCATCGGTCCCTAGGAAAAGACATCCTCTGCAGAGGCAAGCTCTTTCTCTACATAGTGTGGTAGCTACATCAATGAGTTCTTCTTGTGTGTCAAGGGCAGTAACTACTGAGAGAACTACCTAGAATATTTTATTCAGAGTAACCCTACAAGGTAACTATGACTACTAAACCCACTTTGTAGATGGGAAATTGCCTCAGAGAGGGCAGTAGGCCTGGTTCAAGACTCACTGCTCCAACCAAAACATCCCTGACGGGCCAGGGGCCTTCGGTTCCACCAATGTCTCAGACAACCCACCTGCTGTTTTAATTGAGGACACCTAACTGACAGCACCCTCCACCCTTTGGCTTCTCAGAGAAACTGAGTCACTCCCTGAATCCTCAGTGCCCAAGATGCTGATACAGGTTTGCTTTCTGATATTACCATTCTCTCAACAGACTCATTTTAAAAAACTAGTCAGAGTTCTGAAGCAGCAGGGTCAGTCCGCCATCTAGTGGCAATGCAGTGAACCAACAGGGTGGGAGCAGAACCTGCAATCTCAGAGGCCATTAAGTTATGCAGCTGAGATTCCGAGGAAGTGACCAGCCCAAAAATGCACAGCAAATTAGTATCCAGTCTCCAGGACCATTGCCCAGTTGTTGGACTGCAATACCACACTTCCCAAATTCCCTGGGGATTCTGGGAAAGTTGTGTGTCTAGCAGTTCTCAATTCTGGCAGTTATAAGAGTAAAGGTAGGGTCCCTTTCACAGCATATACCATTGTTCTGGTACTTCATCCCTTATTTTCATCATCTTTGAAAAGGTGAAAGTAGATAGGTTATAAAATCCAAATGAGTCTGTGGTAAAGAGTGAATCTTTTACTCCACTTTCCACTACCTAGTTTCCAGCTACAGAAGCAACCAGGGTATCAGTTTCTACATGTCCATTCAAAGATGGTGCTCTATTAAGTTTACCTATTTTAATGGTTCCCAACCTGTTGCTGTAACAAACACACATGAAAAAAGCCTTTAGAATAAATTCTGGATGTGGAATGACTAGGATTATCAGTTTTCATTTATTTTGATCCTAACATAGTAAGAGTTTAAGTAGTTTCGGCCTCATTATCTCAATTAAAAAAAATCTAGAAGCAGATTATCCAGAGGCTCATCACAGCTCCATGCAGGGACAAGGCTATGCATGAGTGATTTTGATAGATACTTGTAAAAGTCCTTGCTCAGAAGTTGTAGTTTTGATTTTCACCACCATTGTACATGTAGTGTGTCTCTTGTGTTTGACCAATGTCACATTGTCTTATTTTGTTAAAATGTCTCAGTTAAATAGGTGGAAATTGTATGTATTGCACTTTTAGGTTATATTTCCTTTATTACAAGTGAACTTGAATATTTTTTTCATGGGCCTGAGAGATTCTTCATTTTCCATGGGTTGTGTGTTTAAAATTCATTGTTCATTTCTCTTCTGCATTTATGTTCTCATTTGTATTGGATTTTTGTTAACACCTTTATTAAGATGCAATTCACATACCACAAGATTCACTCACATCAAGTGTTCAGGTTGGTGGTTTTAGTCAATTCATTGGTTGTGCAAACAGTACAATCTAATTTTGGAACACTTTGCCTTTGCCTGCAAAAAGAAACCCAATACCTATCATTAATCACTTTCTGCCCAACTCCTGTCCTCACCCACCCACCCCCGAAACCTAAGCAACCACTAATTTGTAGCACTTTCTCCATAGTTTTGTCTGCTATGGACATGTCACATCAATGGAATCCCATGATATGTCATCCCTATGACTGACTCCTTTCATTTGCTGTATTGTTTTCAACGTTCACCCAAGTTTTAGCATGTTTCAGGAATAGTAATCTACTGGTGGCAAAACCTCATTTTATTATACAGTTGATGATATTTGAATTGTTTCTCTTTTTTTTTTTGAAACTAGGTCTTGCTAATTTTTGCCTGTGGAATCGCAGGCTCACTTTGCTCGGGGTACCACAGATTCAAGCAATCCCTAGCCTCAGCTTCCCAGGTAGCTGGGATTACAGGTGTGTGCCACCATGCCCATTTTTGGGGGGACTAGGTCTCATTATGTACCCCCAGCGGGACTCAAACCACGATCCCTGGCCCTGGTCATGGCTTCCTATGCTGATGCTTAGAGGCATGCACCACCAAGCCTGGCCTGAATTGTTCCTATTTTTTGACTCTCATAAATAATGCTGCTATGAAAACAGATGAGTTTTTATTTCCCTTCCTTAGATACCTTTGGGTGGAACTGCTGGATGATATAGTAACTATGCTCAACCTTTTGAGGAACTGCCAACCTGTGTTTCCAAAGCAAGTGTCCCATGTTGCATTCCCACCAGCTATGTATGAAGGATCCCATCTCTCTACATTCCTTTTCTTTATTATCATCATAAATATTCTAATCAGTGTGAAGTGGTATCTTGTTGTGGATTTGCTTTCCCTGATGGCTAAACAGGGCCAGGCACATTTTTGTGAGCTTACTGACTCTCTTTGGAGAAGTGTCTATCATTTTGATGTTTAAGGCCTCTTCCTATGTTGAGGAAAAGCGAAGGGATTGAACTTTCACTAGGTGGGGGGGGGGGCGGGTGGCAGATACTATCTGGGAATATTATTCTGAAACTATACACAGAAGAGGGAGTTTTTCTCTGTCTCATAATCTCCTGCAGATACAATGACCATCATCACCACCACCCACCATGAGAAAGGTGCTTAGCACAAGAGTCTGGGGATTCCCTATCATGAAACGCACATCAGGGGGCTAAGGTCAATGTTAAGAACTTAACAGAGGAAGGGGAAGAAAACAGCAGGTGTTTACTCAACGGCATACTTAAAGGGTTTGCCCAACCTGCACCAGTTCAATCTGGCTACCAAGTCGAAGCAAAAGAGGTACAGAATATCCCTTTAAATTTGAATTTTAGATAAATAATGACTCTTTTTTAAGCATAAATATGCCTCCAAGCAATACTGGAGAAGCCTTACACCAAGAAAATGAGTCATGGCAATCTGATATCTAGGAGGCCATCCTTTATCTGGTTCTGACTTCATCCCCTTCCCAGGGAAACCTCTCAAAAACCAGCTTCCGAACTAATTATAGGCAAACATAGGAAGTGTGTTAGGGACCAAAGAAGGTGCTAAGAAAAGCAAAAGGAGAAGGCTTGAGAATGGCCTTGTGAATTCCTGAAGCTAGAAGGAGCAGGTGAGAGAGCCGGGCACGGTGGCTCGTGCCTGTAAGCTTCAGCCTCTGAAGTGGCTGGGGCTAGGGATCACGGTTCAAGTCCCACCGGGGCCCGTAGCGAGACCTACTCCCAAATAAACAGCTGGGAGTGGTGGTACGTGCCTGTAATCCCAGCTACCTGGGAAGCTGAGGCTGGGGATTGCTTGAGTCTGTGGTACCCCAGGCAATGTGAGCCTGCGGTTCCACCGGCAAAAATAACGAGGCCTAGTCTAAAAAAAAAAAAATAGAAGGAGCAGGTGACCCCTAATCCCTTCATTCCCAGTAATCATAGAAACTAGCTGTAAAGTGAACCAGAAAGAGTCAACATCATTTACCGCTTCACTGCCACTATAGACCATCCGCATTTTCTTCAGGTCTTGTCAGTCCTGGTTCTGGACTCAGTTACAACCATCCCCCACCCTGGCAACGCCCCCGCCCCTTGCCCGCAAGGGCACAGCAGAACCTAACCCTGCTCTCACTCCCTGCCCCAAGTACAGCCTTGGTGGCTGCCATTCATGGCTGCCCTGTTAAGTAGATAGGGCACTGGAGGCCCAGACCTGTGTCAAAAAACCAGAGTCTAACAGCAATGGAACTGATAGAAACGGATTTTATTTAGGACTACTGCAGCTGGGGAAAGAGACCTCAGTACAGAACAAACTTTAATTCCGAACTCAGCCCAAGCAAGTGGGACTCCTCCACCGAGCAGCAGGGTGAAGGTCAGTGGGCGGAAAATTACCGAGGAAATGTTAGGGTTTGCAAAGGGGGTTCTGGCTAAACCGACCTAACAAGACGGCCGAGGTAAGAAAAATCTCAAGTGGACCGGCGGACTGAGTCTTGGATTGGGGAGCCCTGTCCAAGCAATCTGACCCACCGCACTAGCCATGAGGTGCCATGAGAGGCAAGGAGGGACCAGGCCCTGAGCTCACAGCGCAGCTGCACTAGAGCCCAACTGCGCATGCCCGGGGCCTGGCCCAGCCTAGAACAAGCTATGAGGCTGCCCTCCTCCTTCCCTCCTCCTTCTGGTGGACTTTTTAAACATCTCCTCCTAATGCCTTTGAAATGCCAGGCTAAATTCTCCTTTCCAGTGCTAGGTTCTCTGATAAAACCTTGTCTGTTTCAGCTACACCAGTGCTCTCTGGTGAATTCTTTGCCTAGAAGGCAGAAGACCCACTCTTTTGGATCGGGTCCTGTAACACTAATAGTTCTTGTTGAAGACAGGCCAGGGAGACCATATCTCCTCTGGAGGGTCAGTGGTGGACAAGGACCCTGATCGCCTATGGAGGTGGTGGGGAGTGGGGGAGTCAGTCTAGTTAAACTGATTTAGGAGCATTCTTGCTAAAGCAATTGCATTTTATAAGTGAGCAAGTTTCCCCAATCCACTTCCAATGTAGTGGGTGTCGAGGCTTCCCAGCACGAAAAGCAATCTAGGTGCTCAAAAATTCAACACAATTGTAACACTATCTACCAAAGATAGTGCCAGATTCCACAGGGAATGGCTCTGTCTCCCAGCCACTGGAGGGAGTGGGGGGAGAGGGAGGGAGGGGCAAAAAAATCTGGCACCTTTTGGCAAAAGGTTTCATTTCAGAGCAGGGCTCAGTGGAGGTTGCCTTGGATATTTATATGCATGCTTCTCTTGATCAGATTCTCTCTTAGCAAGATAACTCTCATCCTTTCCTCTGGAGAAAGCAGAACTTAAATCTGCACACCTTTGTCTACTTGTTTCTTCCCACAAGCTCCCTCATTGAACTTCCCCATTCTCCCCCCAACCTCCTCTGTCTCAGCTGAGCTATTTAAGATGGCATCTAAAACCTCACGAGCGAGTTACTCAGTCGTGCTGGTCTTTCCCATGTCCACAAGAGGCATACATGTTATTATTAAAGATTATTTTTAGCTTTTTTTGTTGGCGGCTAGATGTAAGTATGAGAAACGAAACGACGAGGAGAGATGGTTTACCTATAGCTGGGGGTTAAATGGAAGTATGAATTATGAGATAACTTTATTAACAAAAGGAAGAGGTATATATAGACATAGGTTGAAGGCCTGGCAGGGCCTGGTGAAGGTTTGGCTAATTTTATGAAGGATAAGTTATTTTGAGAGATAATTAACATTTTAAGCAAAAGTAAATTGAGGAAGGGGTAGTGTAGGGGTGGTTTTTAATCTTTGCAAGAGCTAACATTGATAAGGAAAAGCTAGGCGCCCGCTATTTGTTACATTAAAAGACTATTTTAGCCGGGCACGGTGGCTCGTGCTTGTAAGCTTCAGCCTATGAAGCGGCCGGGGCTAGGGATCGCGGTTCGAGTCCCGCCTGGGGCCCGTAGCGAGACCTAGTTCCAAAAAAAAATAGCTGGGCGTGGTGGCGCGCGCCTGTCATCCCGGCTACCTGGGAAGCTGAGGCTGGGGATTGCTTGAGTCTGTGGTACCCCGGGCAAAGAGAGCCTGCGGTTCCACAGGCAAAAATAGCAAGACCTAGTCTCCAAAAAAAAAAAAAAGACTATTTTAGGTAGCCCTTAGGTTTTTTTAGGGGCCATTAACGAGAGAGGTTTTTTTTTTAATCTTGTCTGGCATGACTCTTTTGGAATGCAAATGGCGCACAGCATGTCGTGCTGGTCTTTCCCATGTCCACAAGAGGCATACATACATGTTATTATTAAAGCTTATTTTTAGTTTTTTTGTCTATCAATCTGTGTGGTGCTTGTTTAATTATTTGTCAGCATAGAAAAACCCAGACAATTCCCTCTGTGGCTCAACACCACCCTCTGCTGTAGATGCCCCTACAAGCCAGGCTTCTGATCTACTGACCTTAGTGGAACTTCCCATGATCCCTCCTCAGATTCAATGAATTTTCTGGAACAGCTCACAGAACTCAGGAAACACATGTAATCAATGGGTCACTGTCCCAGTAGATTAATCACAACGGGTGTGCAAGAATATAAATGCTAGCCAAGAAATAGATGCACAGGGAGAGCAAAGGACTCTGTCTTTGTGGAGCTGGAGGTTCAGCATAGTGGCATGTGGAAACACTCTGGTCCCCCAAAATTGGAGGATCTCTGAGCCCCATATCCCTGGTTTTTATGCAGGTTTAATTATGTAGGTATGATGGACAAAATCACTTGCCACTGATGATTCAGTCTCCAGCTCCTCACCTTTCCCAGTGGTCTGGAGATGGGACTGAAGTCCTGACCTTTTAATTACTTGGTTGACCCCCTAGTCAATGAGCCCAGACTCCCATATGTTTCCAAAAGATGACTTATCACTCTCAACCCAAATGACAGTGAGTGAATATGTGTATTTCTTATAGATATTTGGTTATCTGAATTGCCAAAGATAAATTTCTTATAAATCACTATATCTCAATAAAGAAATGCACAGATGGATCTAGGAGAAGGTTCAGGAGCTTAACTAAAGTTTTGTCAGACAAAAAATCTTTGTCACCTGCCCATTAGGACGTGACATTTAAGCTGAGAAGTAGAGGAGTAGGCTAATGGGAGTTGTGGGGGGAAGACCCAAGGGTATTCAGCAAAAACTTGTTCAAAAGAGGTATGACCTGAACTGTCTGTCCAAGAATCTCTGTCCTTCCGGGGTGAAGCAATTCTTCTAAACCAGAATGTGATTAAATTGATTGGGAAAATGTTCAGTCTTTCAGACAAGCCACAGACTAGCAACAAGCCTTGAATACAAATGCAGGATTTTGCATTGATGCTTTTTATTTGACTCTGGAAATTAGAGGCCCTTTGAAGGTAGCATGCAAATTAGTCCCACATGTCCCTGATTTGGGGAAAAAAGGTCAAAAAACTGGATCGTGCACTTATCCTTGAAGTTCCGACTCATGTCTCCCTGAATTCCAGCTTCATGGGGCTGCATGAGAACTGTGACCACAGAGGTCAAGTTCCCAGCACAGGAGGACACAGACGGGATGCCTGACCCAAGATAGGTCTGCTTATCCCTCTCAAGCCCTCGCTCCTGCCCTGGATAAGCCCAGGTCCCCCTGCCTCTTACACAAGTTCACCAGTGGTGGGGTTACCCCATACTATTTAGTCCCTCACCTCAAAAGATCCCAGATCCCTTGAAGATAGGACCCCTTGTCTTGGAACACTGCACCCAACTATGTCTGGTGCTTGTGGGCTCTGTGTATTGAACTGTCATTACTAAATTTAAAAACTAAGCCCCTGCTCTTTGCCCAGAAAGCACATATAGGAGGTTTACATGGATAAAGGGAGTGGAGGGGACTGCCTTAGGAAACTGGATATTAAGCTGATGATCCGATGGGCTGATTATCTGTTATGCTAATTCAGATCATCATCAGTACTCAACTAAACTGGTTGCCCTAACCAATCACTGATACTGGAGTAGTAGAAACAGAGATACTGGAGTAGAAATAGAGCCTCAGGACTCTTACCCTCTAGGCAGCAGACCCCTCCTATCTCACCCATTGTTTCCCTTAGCAGTGTATTTCAATAAAATCACCTTTTTGTTCTCCACTCTCTGGCGGGTTCTTTCACCTCCAAACCTCCAACCCACACCCCTCCCACAACACCATGTATATCATCCTGTCTCCTCAGCTCCAGGGAGAGCAATTTGATGAGTTGTCAGGACATGGTTGTGGTAAATTAATATTCATTTTATAATGTGTCTGCAGAGATGAAGACTATGCTGCTCGTGATGTCATGTCCGGCTGCTAACAGCGCTGGTCATTAGTAATGTTTACTTCAGAACAATACCCTTGACTTGGACAGAGACCACTGAATGGCCTCAGTGGCCTGTGGGCACTGCTTCCCAGGGGGATGGGGCTGGCTAGCTGGTGTGGGCTGTTGATCAGGCCCTTGGGACAGAAGGTGTGTTTCACCTTTCTCTATAGCTCCCAGTATCTCAGTAAAAGTTTTTGGGTCATAGGGAGTGACAGGGCTTGGACTGAAGACAAAAGACTGGGCCATGAGGAAGGACGGCAACTGGGGGCTGAGACCTAAGAGAAGGATTTGAAATGTGAGAAATCCTCTGCAAACAAATCTAGGAACAGTCCCTGCTGTTGATGCCTCTGAGCAGCATCAGGAAAATCCATGAAGGAGCAGGAGTAGAGAGGCTGGCAGAGGGGGAAAGCAGAAGGCACGGATTTGGGGGAACTAAAGAATTTGCTCCCTCTTCATCACTCACTAGTGTGATGATAAAGAAAATCACTAGGCTCAAGTTTTTCCTCAGCTACAAAATGGTCTCCGGGGAAGTTGAACTAGATTCCGAGGCCACTTTTCTGAAGATTTGAGCAACACCTCAGGCTGGGCTCCCTAGGGACACGTCTCGGGCCTCCTGGGAGTTCCTTGGGTATCCCACAGATTCTCAGGCTGGACCTTTCCGCTGGGTAGCTTATCAGCTTGTCTCTAACATGTCAGCTCAACCACGCCCAAATGTTTACAAAACATCCACGATGCATTCTCGTTCGTCGCCCCATCGGACCCTTTCACAATTAGGGAGACCTCGGCTTGTCACTTGCTACTGTCACCCAGAGAGCCCGACTCAACGGCCATGGAGAGCAGTCGCCCGAGACCCGCACCCTCCGGGGGCGGGGCGAGCGGGCGCGGGGCGGGGCCGGGGCCGGTCACGTGACGCCCGGCCCGGAAGCGCTCGCGCCGGAGACCCCCGGGTGACCGGGTCGGGAGTTGCTACCCGGCGCCAGCGCAGAGGTCGCGGGGGTCCAGTACTTTCGCGCTCCCTGCGTCTGCCGCCATGGCCTGGACCAAATACCAGCTGCTTCTGGCCGGGCTCATGCTCGTCACCGGCTCCATCAACACGCTCTCCGCAAAGTGAGTTGGGGCGGGCCGGGAAGGAAAGGGCTCTCCTGCCACTCGCCAGGGCGCCGGCGACCCCCGCGCACTTCTTGCGCCCTCCACTTTCTGGACGCTTTTTTCCTGCTTTCCCGGGCTTGCCCACTTTCAAAGATCGGTTCGCGCGATTAATGGAGCGCCTAAGGGGTTCGAGGCCGTAGTCCGGACTGGAGGGACTGAGCCCTGGCTTTGATTCGTTTAGGTTGATCCTATCGAGTCACTTCCTGTCTCCTGGCCTCAGTTTCCTTGTCTTTAAACGGGAGGGTTGAGCGGGTTCCTCTTTGCTGCTGCTTCTTGCCCTGGTATCAGAGGCTCTGCCCTCCAGGAGCTGTGGCTCAGGATCCCAGACTTGGGCCACAGCTACAGGAGAAACCTTGCAGACCCAGCGGCCACAGAGAGGACAGCACTCTTGGAATCCCTCATGGAGGAAAGCCTTCAGTGATTTCTGCATGTAGTGGGAACATGCAGGCCGGGAGCAACAGGAGAGCCAAGTAGATTGTAACTAGCACAGTATGCCCAGACTGGGTTTTATCCCAGTCACAGGGGCCTTTGAGTAGGAGAGTAACAGGTTAAGAATGATATGATGAACATGGTGGTCAAGAGGGAAAGTAATTTAGACCAAGAGCAGAATGAAGTCACTTGGCCTGGCTCACAGGATCAGGAGATAGAGATCACTCCAGGATTTCTGAGTGGGAGAACACGTGTCATTAACCCAGACTGTGGTTGCGAGTGGTGGGTGAGGGTTGGCGGCCACCCGTCGCCCTTTGGGCTGTGCTCCAGGACCTGTGTGTGAAGTACTGACAGTGTGTGAGGCACTGTCTGGACTCAGAGAAGGAGACCAATGTGACCAACTTGCTTAGAGTCTAAGGTGGAGATGTGTGCCCACATGGTTTTCACGCCACACCTCGAAGGATTTCTGCCAGGAGCAGAAATCTCTAATTGGACTATCTCTAATTGGACTCCAGCCAGCTGTGTCATATAGACAGGTGTGTGTGTCTTGAGTTGGTCTCCTGGGCCCTGCACACTCCTAAAAGTCTCTCCTTTTACTGAGCCTGTGCCTATCAAAGAGCCTCAACCTGAGGGTTCCATCTTGGAGCCTGATCACAGAACAAGTCCGGCCATCACCACAACCAAGTCTCTTTTGGGTGTTTAAGAGAGCCTCTGTAGGTGTGCTAGGTGCTATCCCCAGAAGGAGTGGAGATTGCCACTTGCCACTGGGATAAACTCTATTGACTCAGCTCCTTCCTTAAAAATCTCCAAACCGGTCAGGTAGGAAGCTTTGTCCTTGGAGCCTGCCTGGGAAGCAAGAAAGAGGCTCCCAGGTGGGAGCCCAACCTTTGATCCTGTCCCTCGCCCTTGAACTTGATGAGAGGCCTCCCAGGACCCACTAAGACTAATCCCAGAATTGGACTCTAAATTGTTCTGGTGCCAGATTGTAAGAAGGATAGTGTCAGAGAGAAGGCACAGGGAGAGTGACTGTGTGTCCTGTAGGAATTATTGATCTGAAGTCACACTGACCTGCAGTTTCTGGCAGGTAAAAATGGGACAGACAGACAAGAATGGAACAGACAGACAAGAATGTGATCACAGTGAATATTAATAAGACAGTATCTATCACATGCCAAGACCTGCTCTGGCCACCTTTCACCTGTTGAGCTCAGTGAATCCCTGAATCATCCTATGAGGTAGGAAAACGCTTTGTCCCTGGATAAGTAAACAGTGTTGGAAAGATGGAATGACTTGGCCAAGTTCAGCTCACCTGCAAGTGGCAGCGTTCCTGTCTGAGTCACAGTAGCCTGATCTAGAATCCTTGCTTCCTGCCACCAGTGTGGGGTGAAGCCAGGGTCCTCTAGCCACCTGTCAGGGAGTCATCCAGTATCAGCCCCTCTGTTTACAAGGGAGGCCCCAAAAGAGAGGTTTCTTTTCGTGACTTCAGTGGTTAGTGTCCAAGGAAAACCTGGGTCTCTGAATCTTAATCCAGTCCTGTTCTTATTGTAGTCATCAGAGTTCCCATTTGGGGGGACTTCCGGTCACATCACCCAGACAAGCAGACAAATGATGTCCTTGGCTTTGTGATCCTCCGAAAGCCATCCCAGCCAGCCTCCATCGCAGCCAAGGGACCCCACTGCGGCCCTGTTTGTCATTCCTCCAGAGCTAGAGGCTACTTTAGGGTCATGTTTTTTTTTGTTTTTTTGTTTTTTTTTTTGAGGCTAGGTCTTGCTATTTTTGCCCGTGTAACCGCAGGCTCTCGTTACCCGGGGTACCACAGACTCAAGCAATACCCAACCTCAGCTTCCCACGTATCTGGGATTACAAGTGCATACCACCATGCCCAGCTATTTTTTTGGAACTAGGTCTCGCTACCGGCCCCAGGAGGGACTCGAACTGCGATCCCTAGCCCCGGCCGCTTCATAGGCTGAAGCTTACAGGCATGAGCCACCGTGCCCGGCCAACTTTAGGGTCATGTTTAGAGTCATACTAGCCACTTGCCTTCTCTTAGGCTGTAAAAAAGCAGACTTTCCCTCCTGGTTCTGGGAAGGACTACGGATAATACATGAGGAAGTGGGTAAGCACGTGCTGTCTGTGGTGCTGGGAGCACAGATCAGCCCTGCATCAGAGGAGGCCACTGCCCACTCAGCAATTTGGGTGGTATGCTGGGAGCCAGGCCTGCTCTGACTGGGATGGGGCAGAGGTCATACCCATAGAAAGGAATGCTACCAGCCAGGCTGGGTCTTGGCAGAGGGCCCTGCCCATGAAGTGGCTCCTTCTTTCTGGGGCTGCACTCCCACCCCTCCTCAGGGTCTTCTGCTGACACGTCTCCTGGCACTGGGAGGGCTGTCTGCCTGAACAGTACATGTCCATAGGGTCAGGCTCTTCAGAGCCCATTTGCCGGAATCCAGCTGGGACTTGGCATGTAAAGAGCCTTTCCATCCAGTAATCAGGCCCACTGAGCACAGGACCCCTGCCAGGAAATGACAGGAGGTCTGAGCCTCTGTTATGGGAGAGGCTCACTGGTCCTTTTTTGTGCCAGCCCTAACTATGGCCTTGGCAACTGCCCTCACCCTTTAGGTCTCAGCAATGCATGGGATAGTTGCTTCACAGGGATTCCTGGCCAACTGGACAAAGCTTTAGATCAGGAGGACAGTATAGTAGGGTAGAAAGACCATACAGTTAGAAGCTGTGGGTTTAGAGGATCCAAGCCAGTTTTCATTGTAAAATGGGTATAGCTTCCCCACTCTCTTCCTCAATACTAGGTAGAAGCTACTGAGAAATATTTAGTGATAAGCATGTTCTTCACAGCCTTCATCACCACTGAGCCAGGGGCACCTGCTGTGACACCCCCACCTCCGCCCTACCCACCAAGAGAGCGCAAAAACCTTCTAGCCCTGCTAAAGGACAGAGCTGAGTCACTGGACTTGACAAGCCGGGATGCAAGAGGAAATGGCAGAGATTCTGTGGGGAATGGACACACAGCTAATTGATCTGAGGCAGCCACATCAGCCACTTCCTCAATCTCTCTACCTCACCCCCCATCCCCCAGCCCACACACACCGCTCAGAATGCTGAGCTTTGAATTTCGCTGGCCAGGTCCACACCAGAATGACTCACCCCTAGCCTGCTAGGTCCAGGGAAGCATCCTCAGCCTGGCCAGACCTTCTGCCCTGGAGGTCATGGCTTTCCCTGGGACACAGTATCTGGGGAGAGCCAAGGGCCCTTCTGCAGGGCTGACCTCAGCTGGGGAATGGGAAGGATCTAGAATAAGAAGGCAAGGGCCATATGTTGAAATGGCACCAGACTGGAGATGGAGGTCCCTGGGTCCTCAAGCCCTCGGTTCCTGGCTTCCTCTTCTGTAAAATAAGGAAGTTCTTGAGACAATAACTGAATTTCTTCTCCTGTTTCTGCATTTTGTGCCCTATGGAACTACAAGGGGTTGCAGTATTAGGCCTTCCAGCTACCTCTGCCTCAGCAGCAGGAGGTTCCAGAGAGTGGATGCTCTCCTAGAAGCCTAAAACTGGAGCAGAGCTGGGACTGCCCCCATCCAACCCAAAGGGGCCTGATTCTCGGCCAGGCACGGTGGGTCGTGCCTGTAAGCTTCAGCCTATGAAGTGGCCGGGGCTAGGGATTGTGGTTCGAGTCCCACCTGGGGCCTGTAGCTAGACCTAGTTCCAAAAAAATAGCTGGGCGTGGTGGCGCGTGCCTGTAATCCCAGCTCCCTGGGAAGCTGAGGCTGGGGATTGCTTGAGTCTGTGGTACCCCAGGCAACGAGAGCCTGCAGTTCCATGGTAAAAATAGTGAGACCTAGTCTCAAAAAAAAAAAAAGAAACAAAACAAAAACCAAAGGGGCCTGATTCTGCTCAGAAGCAGCAAAGAGGGAGCAGGGCAGGAAAGAGCTTTCCTTGACTAGGGGCCATGTGCCAGGTCTTCCATAACTTAACTGCTTTTGACAATTCATCGTTGTTGGCATCATTAGCCCCATTTTATAGCTGAGAAAACTATGACTCATCCAGCCTGTCGAACTCAAAAATCTGAGCTTTCTGTATATCTTGCTACTTTTTCTGAATGTCAACTCAAGCAGACAGGTTGGCCCCCATATCCACCCCTGTTAACTGTCTGAGCACGACTCTCTCCCCCCTCCCTCCCACACCTTGAAGTCCCATCTGTAAACTGAGGATCCCAGACAAGAGTCTTGAAGACAGCCTGCAGGATGTGCTCGCGCAGAGCTGGCACAGGAGCAATGCTCGTGAGTGTGCATTTATGAGTGTCCTACAGACAACTGAGTGCCGACCCACCGTGGGGTCAGCCTAGGTGAACTGGGGCTAGCTTTTGGCTTCTCTTCTCATCACCTGGGTCCTCCAGTGCCTGCCAATGAGCTGAAGCCCACCTCAGTGCCAGGATGAAGAGCCTGCCCCACCTTGTCCCAGGCCTGAAGGAAGGCCAGACCAGCCTTTGGTCCTGCTGACACCCAATCCCAGGAACTGTGAGCTTGCCCCAAGCCCTCAGATACAAAAAGATTCCATTTCTTCAGCTGGAACGCCGCCAGCCCCAACCTGTCTGGGCAGGGCTACCCCTTGGAGAAAGCAAGCAGCCCTGTGGGATGGGGCGGGGCTCTAAACCAGCCCTGCAGCCAGTGCCCCACTTCTGGGGGACAGACCCACTGGTTTTCCAGCAGGGGGCACCTCAGATCCAGGTGGAAACTAACACACCTCCACCTTCACCCCCCATTCTTTCCCTCCGGACTGAGCACCTGTCTGCTTGGTGGGGTCTGGGAGCCCATGCATTCAACAGGGAAATTTTCCAGCTTCTGTGTAATGATGTGCCTGGAGCAGGGGGCTAAGATAGGAAATTGCTGGCTGCCGAACCCACAGTGTCTCAAGTGTCACTGGAACCAGAAAGTGATACGGTGTGAGTTGTCCTGCATGGACAAAAGCCCAGAGGGAGTTCCAGGAGGTGGCACCTCCTCTGGATCTGGGGGGTCTTCTTGAACCCGCCAGTATGTGCTTTGGGTGCTGCAACAGATTGAGGAAGTGACTTCCACAACACCCTTGCCCTTGGTGTCTGGCTGACCTTCACTGGCTTGGCAGGGCTCCTTGTGGCTCATGTTGGAGCCCTGGCTCCAGCTCCCTGGATTCCCTTCTCCCCCACCTGCTCCTTTGCTCTGAGCAGTTGTCTCTGCAGAAGGCAAAAGAGTCTCTACCTTTCTGAAGGACTTGCAAATGAAGAGGTCAGACAACCCCAGGGACAAAACTAAGCCCTGTGAATTCAGGGGCTGGAGCTTTGGCTTGGGTGGCGGATAGCATACCCATCAGCATGATGGTGGGCTGGGTGGGGTAGCAGGCCCTCATGGGTCACCCCATCTGCTGGTGTGTGTCCAGACTGGCACTCCTCCAACACTGTGTAATTGCTGCCCGCTTTAGAGCCACATTAGAGAAATGTTCCAAAGCCCCGGGTCTTAGGAGGGGACCAGGCTGGTGGTATGTGTCAGCTGGTTGTGTCCCAAAGCCCACATACCCTTGTGGCTCAGGAGCTCCTTAGAGTTGTATACTACAGGCATCTTTAACATTGAAGCCCAGAATAACACTTTAAAATATACAAGTAAAAATCTGAGGATTGCAGAAAAAGCCAATCATATTGAAATAATTATGAAAAAGCAATTTTTTATGTAGTAATATATGTATGTGCATATGTGCTTAGTACATAAAATTGTAAGCAGGACTAGTGACTGTAATTTTGGATGACTATAAATGATCCTTATGGTATCTGTAGTGACTCTCATGTGATGAGAATAGCTGTAATTTCTGTGTGTGGCAAAGTCAACGGTAGTGTCCTACTACAGTCATTATTTGAAGAAATGTGAGGCTTCAATTCAAGGTTTGTGAGATTTCAGCTAATATTTCCCAGGTCCCATGTTCTGTCTACAATCTCAAATGAAAACTACCATGGAGCCTCACCTATTTGAATCGAGTGCCCTTGAGAGCAGTGAACCTTCCGAACACCGGGCATGTTGCAGAGTATCCCCACTGAGCATTTGACCTTCTCTCTCTGCTGCAGGTGGGCAGACAACTTCGTGGCCCAAGGATGTGGGGACAGTAAAGAGCACAGCTTCCAGCATCCCTTCCTCCAGGTATCTGCCCCTCCATCTTGGACCCCACCTCCTTTCTTCTAGGCCTTAGGCCAGGTGGCCCTGAGAGGTTGTGCCACCTGCTAACGAGGGGAACAGCCATCCACTTTCCTCCCTACCTTGCAAACCGGGTATGAGGTACTCCTAGAAGAGGCAGAGGGCACAGTTCTCTGCCTGAGGCTCATGCAAGCCATACCCTGAGCACCATGAAGCCAGCCCTCACCACATCAACCTGTTCTCTACCCAAGGAGGGGCAGTCATCTAAACACACCTTGTTGCTTGTTGGGAATCTAGAGGCTTGGACTTCAGCCCCAGCTCAACCAACAACTTGACCTTAGAAATTTCTTGAGCCTCTCTTGGACTGTTTCTCCTGGGACCTGAGCAGGGTTGGCCTTGACTGGTGGTTTTCAGACTTGACTTTACACAGCCTACAGGTTTCCACTGAGATAGTCTAGCACTTGGAGGCCAACCTAGAAGCAACCCTGACCTCCCACTCACAGCAACCGCACTTTGTCTGTTGTCTGTGCTGGCTTCTAAATAAGTTTTTGCCTGAAAAAAGATTGTGTCCAAAAATGTGTGTTGAAGTTGCTGCTCCTTCCAGCTCTAAACTCCTAGGGTTCTGTCCCTGCAGGCAGTGGGCATGTTTCTTGGGGAGTTCTCCTGCCTGGCTGTCTACTACTTACTCCGGTGCAGAGCTGCGAGGTACCCAGACACCAGTATGGAACCCCAGCAGCCCTTCAATGCCCTTCTTTTCCTGCCCCCAGCCCTTTGTGACATGACTGGAACCAGCATCATGTATGTGGGTGAGTAGCCAAGCCAGGGAAACAAGGCTAAGCAAAGCCACTGTTGAAGTAGTCTTCCTGCAAGCACGTCTTTTCTTTGCCTCATCCCACCAACCCTCCCATGGGTGTGTGTGGGTGTGTAGGTGGGTGGGTGTGTCTCCCCTCTCTCATACGCTGGACTTAATTGGGCAATGTACTAGCAATGTACTACACTTGTCTTCAGCCCAGAGGATCCTTCAGTGATCAGACAGCTTCCACTCTCAGCTCCTAACGTCCTGCATCTCTCCTCCCCAGCCCTGAACATGACCAGCGCCTCTAGCTTCCAGATGCTGCGGGGAGCAGTGATCATCTTCACAGGCCTGTTCTCGGTGGCCTTCTTGGGGAGGAGGCTGGTGCTGAGCCAGTGGCTGGGCATCCTCGCCACCATTGCAGGGCTGGTGGTCGTGGGCCTGGCTGATCTCCTGAGCAAGCATGATGACCAACACAAGCTCAGCGAAGTGATCACAGGTGCGGTTGGGGTGGGCCACCCAGGCTGCCCAGGCCATCCTGTCCCATCCTATTCTGTCCCAGCCTGTCGCTGGACGGCCACTTTTACTAACATCACTAAGCCCTGCTGTATGTCAAGGCGAGGGCTTGTCGGCAACGGCTGTTGTGGACCTGCACCCAGGAGTGTGTGGCATATGGGGAAGGCCCAAGAGGCACAAGCAGTGTGAGGAGGGGAGCTTACAGAAGAGAGGGGCTAGTGCTGCAGTATGTGTGTGTGTGTGTGTGTGTGTGTGTGAGAGAGAGAGAGAGAAAGAGAGAGAGAGAGTGTGTGTATGTACACATACAAACTGCTAGACTTCGGAGAGGAGAGGGCTGAACACCCATGCAGTGACCATCTTGTCTCTCAGAGACAGGATGAAACCAAAAATGTGTCTTTCAAAGCCTGCTGGTCTTCCAAGATCACATTCCTCCACTGTGCAGCTCTCAGGCCCAGGTAAACCTCTGGGTCTTCGGGAGCTTCAACCTGGTGCGGGTGTCTGACCCTCTGGCCCACCTGCCTCTCTGGGACCAGGAGATCAAGTGTGGAGGCGGCCTGTCCTGCCATATCCGGGGCTCTGTATGTGGTTTATGTCCCCGTAGGGTTGTCTCCCTCTTCCACAGGCCTCCCACCCTCACGATGCCCTGCGGCCAGCTCCAGTGCAGGCCTGGCATCATCAGGGTTCCTTCTCTCCCACAGGAGACCTGCTGATCATCATGGCCCAGATCATTGTCTCCATCCAGATGGTGCTAGAAGAGAAGTTCGTCTACAAGCACAACGTGCACCCACTGCGGGCAGTTGGCACTGAGGGTGTGTGTGGGCACAGGTGCTGGGAGGAAGGTGCTGGGGGCATGTGTGCTAGGGTGTCACCGTGGTGTTCATACAAGAAAGTGCAGTGTTAGATGATGGGGACCCCTGGGAGAGGTGAGCCTCCTGCCCCTTCCCTTCCTCCCTTGCCATGTGTGTGTTGACAAATACCCTCTGACCCCAGCTGGGTGCACAGCCAGGAGCCTGGGGAGGGTAAGTATGCAGGTGAATGACACACAGGTCCCACTCCAGAGCATCTACCCACCAGGGAAGGCTAGGCATTTTACAGCTTGAAGATCTTGGGACAGGAAGCATTTGAGCTTTGGACTTCAACCGGCCAAAGTGGGAAGGAGGGAGGTCGACAGAGGAGAGAGCTGGACATGAGTTTTGAAACAAGGGCTGATCAGTTTGGTTGAGGTGCCAGTTGGGGGGGACTCAGGAACTGAATGGGTCAGGTCAATCCTAGAGAACCATGTAATTCAGACATGTGGATTCAGATTTTAATTGTCAAGTGGGAGGCACTGCTCAAGGATTTTGGGCAGCAAAGTAACTATGAAAACTAGCCTATAAAGATGTAAAACTGGCAGGAAGAATTAGAGATCCTTGGCCCAGCCAAGGAGCTGTTTGTGCCTGGTATGGTGACTTGAGGTCCTCATGGCAGAATGCAGATCAGTGAAATCAGCCACATCACCCAGCATGCTCTCTGTCTCTTACTCATTTCCATCCCCCATCCTCCCCAGCAAGGGAAGCAAGGTGGCTGTTTACCTGCTGGTTCAGCTCCTTGTCATAGACCAGCAAGATGAACTAGAGAGTAGTGTTTTCCATGCCGGGGAGAACACCCCAGACTGCAGCCAGCAGCTCTTCATGAAGTTAACAGTGTAGGACTCCAAGTGTCAGAACTTCATCCATCAGGGCCTATTGTTTGTGTAAGTGCATACTGTGGTCCAGTGTGCACAATGACTGGGTCACTCTGCAAAGTATTCCTCACTCCCCGGCCAATCAGAACACTCCCAATTGAAGTGGGGAAGGGGGCAACTAGGACCTATCCGTTGGCTGTTGGAATCTCCTCATGAGAGGAGGAGCCTAGCCCTGAGAGGAAGGAGCTGGTATGCAGACCAGAGGAAGTCTCTAATATTAGGCAGGATGTGCTGGGCATCTAGAGACCTGCAGGGTGATGTGTTTCCTCCATCCCATAGGCTTCTTCGGCTTTGTGATCCTGTCCTTGCTACTGGTGCCCATGTACTACATCCCAGCCAGCTCCTTCAGTGGAAACCCCCACGGGACCCTGGAGGATGCCCTAGACGCCTTCTGCCAGGTGGGCAGGCAGCCTCTCATTGCCCTGGCGCTGCTGGGCAACATCAGCAGCATCGCCTTCTTCAACTTTGCGGGTATCAGCGTCACCAAGGAACTGAGCGCCACTACCCGCATGGTGCTGGACAGCCTGCGTACTGTCGTCATCTGGGCAGTGAGTCTGGCACTGGGCTGGGAGGTCTTCCACCCACTGCAGATTCTAGGCTTCCTTGTCCTCTTGATGGGCACTGCCCTCTACAATGGACTGCACCGCCCACTGCTGACCTGCCTATCCAGGGGCCAGTCCCCAGCAGAGGAGGGCGAGCGTGAGAGACTGCTGGGCAGCTCCCGGATTCCCATCAATGAAGCTGGCTAGGATTCCCGTTGGACCTCAGCTGCGCCCTGGATGTTCCTTGTTCGCCATGGGCCACACAGACTGGTGAGCCTTGAGGGCCCTTACCCCAAGGCCTCACCCTGCCCCTCCCCACAGACCTCCCACCCCCCAGGGCAGTTTTCTGACAAAGACAACAGGACACCCAGGCCCTCCTTTGTCACCACCCCCTACAGGAGGCATTACCCAACCCCCACAGACCTGAGTGCAGTGACCAATCCCACCAGGCATCTTCCACCCTCCTCCCCAAGCCCCTCTTGCAGCACTAGAGCTAAATCTTGCAGTGAAATTGAAGGAGTGACAGCCCTAGGGGTTCCTTCTGATCATTAGCTAGATTGGCTCTCCAAAGAAAGTCAGTGAGCATATTCAAGCTCAAACTAAACCCCCGTATCCTAAAGTCCACAAGCTAGTCCCTAGCCATCTGCTGCTCCTGGTCTCAGCAGTGGGCTCTGCGTGTGCTTCCCAGCCTCTTCCCTGCCGCTCAGGGCTTTGGTGTCCTGTTCTGCAAGGCCAAATGTGTGGACACTGATTTCAGTGCCTTCCTGCCCCAATGAGTAGGCCTGTGGTTTTAACCAGCCTGGGATGGAGTGGCAGCCCATTTGTTGGAAATGCCCCATGACCCATGAGGGTACTCTGCCCTGGGCCTGTATTGGTCCCCTCTTTCACACAGTCCTTGGTAACAGCTTTTAGGGCCCTCATCTTCTCTCCTGAAGATGAAGAACAGGCCCAGAGCAGTAGGCCCACTGCTGTGGGCCTTGCCCATCTGGTCACAGGGTCCTTTGCATCTAAGTACAAATGGACTCCCCCACCCCTAGCAGGCTGCCTGCTAGAGAACCCTTCTGGGTGATGGACTTGCCAGGATTTCCCCACTTACAGGGTATGCAGTGTCACAGGCTTTGTGCTAGTGTTCAGCCTTGAGCGTCACATAACAGCCTATATAGGTGCAAAGAAGTAAAGAAACTGTGGCCCAGAGAAAGTTAAGTGACTTCCTTATAGAGCCAGTATTCTTCATCAGTTTGCTTGATTTTAAACCAGTAGCTCCACCTACCTGGCAGGTCTCTTGGGGGACATTTCCTAAGGTCAAGAGGGGAGCAGCAAGTGTTCTTCCAGCAACCCCACTCTAAAGAGGGCCAAGCAGCTTTCAGCTGCAGTGTTCCTCACTCTGACAGCTTTTGGCACCTCAGACCATTTTCCTGGGCAGCTCAAGCAAAACACTAAATGCCTTCCTTCCTGTAGATTCTGAGGGAAGGGAACTTTGAGCAGCAAAACCCTAGGCTCAGTGGTAATTACCAGGTCCCTACAGTTTGTTGAGGGAAAAGGGTCTCCACCCACCAGCTCTGCATGGCAAGGACCCAGAGCGTCCTAAACCCGAGGTTGGTGTCCCAGGGCAAAGGACATTATGAGTGAGGGTGCAGGGGCCACAGCCTTGTCCAAAAATGGGGATAGAGTGGTAAGAGGGGCAGCTCTAGGGCACCACAGCCTAGTGGTTGGCAGGCCCTCCACTGTCTGTTTAGAGGAAGGAACTAACTGAAGTTGCAAAACCAGGGATCTGCAAAGCCAGCTTTCCTGGGTCTCAGCCCCCACCCACCCCACTCCCAGGAGCCTGTACACGGCAGCCAGGTGGTCCTCTGCCCACCCCGGCTGTGCCCTGTGAGCATCAGCGAAGCTCTTGGTCTTTATCTGAGTGGATTTTCATATTGAAGCATGGAGGGGTGGTTCATGACAGGGCATAAGTGGGAAGGAGTGGGAGGCCTTGGGGAGGTATGTGCCCTATCAGGCCTGCTGCCAACTCCGCTTGCTTTACTTCTTGGAGCTTTAGCTCCCTACAGCTCTTCAAGTGGGAAAACCAAACTCCATCTTACAGGATGGGTGTGCAATTTACATAATATAATAAATGGAAAGTGTCAGTAAATGCCAATGCAGTAGTGTGTCTGGTGAGACTTCACCGTCCCCTGGAGTGGTTGGCCGTAGCACTGAGATCTCAGTAGAGGGACAATGACACAGAGCTTCAGTTTTCCTCAAGAGATGAAGTGCATTCTTGAAACACCACCTGAGCTGAATGTAAATTCACAGTGTAAGGTAAAGTGGGGTGCCATTAGAAGGTTGTATGCTGACAGATACCCACTCAGCCCCTGGAGATGGAGCCATCAGGGGTGCTCTGGAGGGTGAGTTTGAGAAGCCTTGCAGTGTCATAGAGGAGGGAAAGGATACCTCTCTCACTGAGCCTGGGGAAGGTCTGGACTGTGGCCTGTGTTCTGAGGAGTCAGGTCCAGGCTGGTGAAGTTGACATGGAATCCCTGAACCCAAGTCAGAATTGACTAATAAATTCTGTAAACATCAGTGCAAATATGTTGTAACTTCAACCACTGCATCAATGTGAACTGCAAGATGATCCTGTGGGACCCTGGGGCTGGGATTCCCCGAGGAATGCCCTGCAGGCCCTGGGGTCCTCTCCTGCCAGGAGTCAGGGAGAGACTGAGAGAACTGTGTCAGGTGGTTGGGTTTATCCACCACTTTGTCCAAAGTTCTCTGTAGCAAAGAGCATGCAAGGAGGTCAGGGCTCTGACCTCTTATGAGGACAGTGGGAGGAGTGGTGCAAACAGCCACATGGTGCAGGGAGAAGAAGTAAACTCAGAAGTTGGGTAACTATGTTCTCAGCCACTGCCACCGTAACTGGGTTACCCTGGACATGTCATTTACCTCTCAAGACCCTGGCTGCCTTTCAGGATTCTTAAAGGTTACTACTGTGACTTGCTTGTAGATATATATTCATGTTACCTTGGTTAAGAGCCCCTCAGGCATTTTGTTGACTACATCCTTTCAAAACTGAAGTCAGCAGGAAGTTTCCTATGTTTTTAAGTTGTCCTTCGTTAAGTACTTTTGTCAAAAAAAAGAAATAGGGTATTTTTGCCCCAGAACTACTGAGAATTGATGTGCAACCAGGATCATTCATAGAAAACGAATGTGTAAGGAAAGAACTCAAAACAGCATGGGGTGTGTCGTAAGAGTCTTGTGAAGATGATCACACAGCCCAGAGCAGAGATGTTTCTGTGTAAAGCTGGGAAGGTGAAGATGGGAAAACTTGTCCTACCCAAGGATTATCTGGTGAATGGGGAGGGGCCTCAAGGCCTAGCCTGAAAAACCTAAAAGTCACCAGCAAAAGTGCATTGCTTCTCAAGCCTCCCCAGGGCAACGGGCTCAGCTGGGGGCTTGCTGACACACTGATCTCCGGGTATCACCAGCCCTCTGTCGGAGACCCCAGGAACCTTAGCCAGAATCCAAAGTGACTGTCACACCAGGAAAATTTGAGTAACATCCATTTCAGAGACCCGAAGGCAGTCTCTGTTTCAGGGAAAGAGTTGGTTGCTCCAACCAATCCGAGCTCCTAGAGCATCCTCAACCCCCACCACCATCCCTATCTCAACTACCTTGAGTGTCCTGAGGTGCTAGGTCAGTAAGTAGCTGTGTGTTAGCTGCCCAGGAGTATCTAATAGGGGAGAGAAGCAAAGTGAAGCTCCTGAAACGTTTGGTGTGAAGTGAATGCCTGCTGTTCATCAGAATGTACATAATAACTGAGAAGTTGGACTTATTTCCACCAGTAGCCAAAGTTTGTGCCACTGAATCCTGATCTGGTCTTCTACTGGCTCATTCTCAGCACTCAAAGCTTGTAGTAGACAGTCTGGCCCTCTTGGTCCCTTCCAGACCATCTAGGGAAGGGTCCCTTAGGAAAGCTCTTGGAGAAGTTGAGCAGCAAAAATGAGAAGCCCAAGACTGGGGGACCACCAGGTTTGCACCAGTGAAAGCTATGATTCAGCAGCAAGTCACTCATCATTCCAGAAGTGCAAGGACCATGCAAGCACCATGGCAGCAGTGGGGCCCTTGGCTGATTGCTGGGGCCAATCTTCATCTGTGGCCAACTCCTGCCCCTCACCCAGTACATTGTCACAACACCCAGGACATTACACTGAGGTTACAAACCCTTTTGCTCCCTACCCCCGGGGGGGGGGGTGATTGACATTCATACTTCTGTCCGTTTTACCACCAGCTCTTTCTACTGATAGTCACCAAGACCAGCTTTCCACATTCATCTCAGCCTCCCTGGAAATCCTTCAGCCCCAAAAGGTGAACTATGGGGAGAGGAGATGACATTGCAGCAAGGTGCTAAACTTGGATGGTTGTGGAGGAAAGATGATAGGGAACTGGGGGAGCCCAACTACTATCGAGTGCCTGCTGAGTGCCAAAGACTTGTTTTTTGTTTCATTTGTATTGAGGTATAACTGAGGTATAAGGTTAGTTTGAAGTGTGCAACATAATGATCCAATGTGTATATCTAGGTAAATGATGAGCACCTTTCATTATTTTTAATGGTTTATTTTCCAGCTCAACAAACAAGTACACATCGCACACATAAAGTAAATTTCTCAGCTTAGGAAGGTCACACAGCAGGGGATTGACAGGTTAGCTGAGATCTGCCAGAGAAGCCATACTTTTTCCCCTGCTGTGCTATCGTGTGTGCGTATGTGTGTGTCCTGATACAGTTTGCAGAGGGTGCCACACTTTCCCTTCATCCTTCCTCAGGTGGAACAAATCCTTGCCTCACTCCCACCCATAAAGTCCTGTCAGAGAGGGAGGCATATTCCAAGACCTAATCAATATTATCGCTTGTTTGAATGGTCAGTCATGTTCAGTTGAACAAGCTTCTGAGTCATAGTCGGGGGTGTTCCTAGAGTCACAGGCGCCACATGGGGCCGTCACATTCCCTAGGTGTGTTTCCCTCCCTTTAAAAGTCATCTCAGGGCCGGGCATGGGGGCACATGCCTGTAAGCGGCAGCCTAGGAAGCGGAGGCCAGGGCCAGGGATCGCTGTTCAAGTCCCACCGGGGGCATGTAGCAAGACCTAGTTCCAAAAAAATAGCTGGGCGTGATGGTGCGCGCCTGTAATCCCAGCTACCTGGGGAGCTGAGGCTGGGGATTGCTTGAGTCCGTGGTACCCCGGGCAACGTGAACCTGCGGTTCCACGGGCAAAAAAAGCGAGATCAAGTCTCAAAAAAAAATATGTAAATAAGTAAGTAAATAAATAAATATCTCAGGATTCATAAGAGGAAAAAAGAGTATAAAATGTTTGGAACGCGGTCTGCCTGGAGGAACGCGTCCTACAAACGCACCGTCGCTTCATAAAGAATCGAGCTTTACATTTTTGAACCTTGGGCACCCAAGGGGTTGAAACGCATCCCCTAAGGTGAAGCCCCAACCTCCGGCGGAAGAAGTCCCGCCTCTCTTCACTTCATCCACGTTCCTATTGGCCTGTTCCTCCCGGCGCTCCGCCGTATCTGCTCGCTCCCCCTATCAACCTGCGCGCTCATTGGTCCTATCCGCAGTCGCTCTGCGCTGGGGGCGTCCCAGAGACAGCCACTGGGAGTCGCAGGCTTCCGATTTAAAAAACGCCGGGAGTGAGCGCTGCGGACGGCGTGAGTGGGAGCTGCAAGGCATCCAGCCGCCGGGGCGCGCCGCGAGGCACTACCTGACCGCCCCATCGCTGGCTGTCGTCCCCGCACCTAGAGGGCGGAGAGAGAGCCGCGGACCCGAGCGCCTCCGCTCCACCATGGGCCCGCGCCGCCGGAGCCGCAAGGCCGCAGTCCCGACGAGGCGCCCCGCGAGCCCGGCCCCTGGCCCCCGGCGGCGGGGCCCCTCCCTAGGTACCCGCGGCGCGTCTGTCTGTGAGGTGGGCGCGGCCGGGAGAACCGAGTCCGACTCCAGCCCGCCGGCCTTGCTCCGCAGGAGCCGGGCGGTTCTGGGTCCATTGCCGGACCCAGCGAGGGCCTGGGGAAGACAGGTTCAGAAGGGCTCAGACTGGCCCGGACAACCTGGGTCTTCGAGGTGATTCTCCTGGTGGTCGCCGCTAACGTTTATTGCGTGCTTGTCACAGACTCGGCCTTGTGTTAAACCCAGCTTGAGACTGTGCCCACTGCCGGGCACGGTGGCTGGTGCCTGTAAGCTTCAGCCTAGGAAGCGGCCGGGGCTAGGGCTCGCGGTTCGAGTCCCGCCTGGGGCCCGTAGCGAAACCTAGTCCCAAAAAAATAGCTGAGCGAGGTGGTGTGCGCCTGTAATCCCAGCTACCTGGGAAGCTGAGGCTGTGGTACCCCAGGCAACGAGAGCCTGCGTGAAGACCTAGTCTCAAAAAAAAAAAAGAGAGAGACTGTGCCCATTTTACAACTGTGACCATAGGTTTAGACGGGTCAGGTTACTTGAGCAACTGCTTGTTCTGGCAGGAGTTTTGGAAGTCGATGATGGTGCTTTTTTTTGTTTTTAATTGCATAAATAAGCTGCTTTTTGTGAAGATTACAGTTCCCCTGTGTAGAGTGTGGGTTTTGTTTTGCTGATTGGGTTTCTAACTCAGCCGGTGCATGCGCTCTCCGTTCTCCTTGTTCCCTTCCTTAGGTTAAGTCACTGGATCTGGGACTGAGCTGTCTCCTCAGTTTCTGTGCTGTGGACCGGTGGGTGCAGGTGACAGTTCCTTGACTTGTCGCCTGCTCCTAGTTAAGAGCAGGGTGGAAATGTCCATGATAGGTTACTCATAGGTGTTGCTGCTGTGAATGGAAGTTTGTTTTTTCCCTAAAAATAAGTGACCTTTGCCTCCAGCTAACTTGGAATTCTAAGTCTGGGAGTTGCTTGAACTGAAATTTTTAAGTTTTAATATTACCTGCATATGAAGTTGGCATTTTCTTTTTCATTTTAGAAATCTGATTTCTTAGAGTGTTAGTGACTAGTATTGAAATAAGAGCAGTTTTTTAAAACTCTCATGAAGTTCCATTGTTTTGCATCCTTGTTAATATTTGAACGGTATAGGATTTCTCCCATGTAACAGTGTATGGCCATCTTTGTCTTGTTCTTAATTTTAGTGGGAATATTAAGGATGATGTATGCTGTTGCTTTCCAGTCCTTTCACTCCTGGTTACATTACATTAAGTTTTTTATCTCAAATATACACGCAGCATCCTGTGCTTGCCTGGCAGTCTTGCTCTTCCATTCTTTCTCATGACTATTCTGTACTTTTTTTCTCCCTCTTCTAATTCCTACAGACTCAGCCCCCTCTCCACGCCCATCTCACTGTCATCTGATGAGCACCATGCTTCACTGAGGTGTTGAAGCCTCCAGACCAGAGGCCCTTATCTTCTCACAACAGAGGACCAAGTTGCCCTCCTTCCTATCAGGAGCCACTCCTTCTATAAGAACTCTTGGTCAGGCCTGGTGCGGTGGTGCGTGCCTTTAATCCCAGCCTAAGGAGGGAGACCGACACTGGGAATAGCTTGAGACTGCAGGTTCGAGACCTGCCTGGGACAACATAAGTGAGACCTAGTCCCAAAAAATAGCTGGGCGTGGTGACACGCACCTGTAATCCCAGCTACCTGGGAGGCTGAGGGTGGGGATTGCTTGAGTCCATGGTACCCCCAGGAATGTGAGTCTGTGGTTCCCCAGGCAACATAGCTAGACCTAGTCTCAAAAAAAAAAGAACTCTTGGTCATACTCTCACCTTCCCAGACACTGTTATACTTTGCACAGCACTTAACATAAACTTTTTTTAATTAAAATAAAATTTAAAAAAGAAATTCAACTCCTTATATCAGCATTCTGTAAATGTCCTCTGCTATTTCCAATCTAAAGAGCCCATCTTCTTCATACTTCCCATTTCTCCCTCCTGCTCTCCCTTATTACCCTTTAATAGCCAGATTTAAGTCTGCACCTCCCCTTTCCTAGACACCCCTCAACCAATTCCAGTTTGACTCCCACAAGTACCACCCCTACTTCTTGTCCACTTTCCTTGTCAAGGTCACTGGCTCTGCCATGCTGTCAAATTCATTGTGCATTTATGTGTCCTTCTCTTACTCCACCAGAATCATCTGGCACTGACGTCATCTGTCCTCGAAACACTGTGTCCCTTGGCTTCCATGATACACACACTTGGGCAGTTCCTGCTTAACATTCCCTGCTACCTGTGGCATCTCCCCAGCACCTTGATGTTAAGTCTTCTTTTCCACCCCTTCCCCAGAGGCCTCCTCCTTTCCCATGACTCTGTAGCCTTCACACATGACACGCACTTCTCCAGCCTAGAGCTCTTCTCTACCCCAAGTACCTGGATCCAGCTACCTTTAAACCTGAGCACTCTTGGAATGTCAGGCTAAACACATGGGAAAGTGAACCTCTGATTATTCTCCTCCAGCCTCTTCCCACTTCCCCATTTCCAGTAAATGATATAACCACCCACCCACTTGTTCAAGCCAGAGACCCAGGAGCTAGTCACGTATCATGTCCTCATATCCAGTCCAAGTATAAGTTCACCCTTAATCACTCCCTTTTTGCCCTCTCTGTTCCCGCTAACCTGTTCCCACTTCTGTTCTCTAATCTCAGCCCCAGCCCCCTAACCAGCTACTACTCCACTTCTACTCCTTTCCCATTTCAGGTCTTTCCTTATACAACAGCTGGAGTGATCTTTAAAATATGAGTTGATTGTCTCTCCATCCTGCTTAAAATACTTCTGTGTCTTCCAGTTACTTTAGAATGAAATCTCAACTTATAATGTTGGCATTTTAAGACCCAACTACTGAATATTTAATCCTAGTTCTTTTCCACGATCTTTCTAACTGGTTATTTTTTTCATCACTGCTTGTTTTGGGACTATGGTTTCACATATCTTCTTGCCCCTCTGACATTATTATGTAGTTTCCTTGAAAGTCTCTGGCTTAGATACCTCTGGTGCTGGTAATTTTGTGTGCTGCATTTGGTGCCTTCCTTTCTGGTGTTGGCCTTCAGAGTGTGTGATGTTCATAGCACAACATCCTTAGCTGTGTTCATCTTCAGTGTTCTGTGATGCATGTCTGTGCGCCAAAGGCTGCCTCCCATAGCTTGGAGCTGGGGACTGGTAGTGGGGAAGCAGGTAGCTTCTCTCCTCGGTGAGGCTTCCCTCTTGCTCCTAAAAGTCATGAGTCCCCGGACATAGCCCTGTTTCTTTGGCCCACGTACCCTACCCACAGATAAAGTCTCCACCACCAGCTGATGGCAGAGGCCTCTCTGGTTTACTTTCCTGCCCCTATTTGCTCTCGCATCTCTTCTAGCACTTTGTCATTAGTTCTCCATGGCAAATGACTTCTGTTGACCCGTGTAGATTTGCTTTCGTTGGCTGGACCTTCAGTAACATTTTTGAAGCTAATTTCTCCCCTCCAAATGTTCGTTTTAATGTGGTCTTTTCTTTTTTGTTCAACTTATCTGGGTTCACTTGTTTTCACTGCTCCTTGGTTTTGTTTATTTTTGCTTTACTCTTTCATTGTTTTGTGTTGTTATCTTTTTTATCTTTTCCCCCACCACATCCCTTCTATCTCCTAGTCCCTTTCTCCCTCCACATTCCTTACCTTCACAGTCCTCACCATGTTTATTAACATCCACTAGTTTCTGTATTTTACTTTATCAAATCATGTCATATAGACATCTCTCGTATTTGTTTTTCTCATTCTGACTTGCTTTACCACGCACAGTTCCCTCAAGCGCCCTCCATTTTGCTGGGAAAAGCTGTATTCTTTCCTTATGGCTGGGTGTTGTTCTGTGGTGTGATTATACAAATATCTTTTTTTTTTTTTTTTTTGAGACTAGGTCTCACTGTTTTTGCCTGTGGAACTGCAGGCTCATGTTGCCCGGGGTACCACAGACTCAAGCAATCCCCAGCCTCAGCTTCCCAGGTAGCTAGGATTACAGGTGCGCGCCACCATGCCCAGCTATTTTTTGGGACGAGGTCTTGCTACGTGCCCCCAGAGGGACTCGAACCACGATCCCAGGCCATAGCCACGGCTTCCTAGGCACCACCATGCCTGGCTTGATTATACACCATATTTTCTTGATCCTCTCATTTCAATGTTCTTGTTTTCTAACAGATCTTAAGGCTATTATACATTTTCCTCTAGTACTATTTGCTGTATCTCATAAGTTTTTGAAATGTAAACATTTTAATTGTCCACTATTCATTTCTAGCTAGTCTGTTTTAATTGTTTCCTTTTCAACATAAGAGAAGAATTTTTGTTTTGTATTCTTGTGTTTTTAATTTCTCATCAGACAATTTGACTGGTTGATTTCTACTTTAGATTCTTTTCTTTCTTATTGTTGGAACAGGCTTTGAGTCAAAGACTGACCCCAGAACCCAGCACCCTAACATTCACGTTGAGTTATGCCACCACTGAGGAGCCCAGTTTGGCCACTTGAACTCTGACCAGCTGTCCTTTCATCAGGGCCTTGGGATAACCAAGGCAAGGGTGTTGTACTTTATAAGCTCTCAGATTCCTTCTAGCATTAAAGACCTAAAAACAAAACAACCAGGTTTCCTATCTTGGTGAAAAAGATAGATGATATGCACAAGGCCATCGGGGGCCCAGAAAGGGGACATCATATCCACTGGGAAAGGCTCAGGAGTCAGGATGGGAAGAATGGAAGAATTAGCATTTCAGATAGTACCTTCAAAGGGATCCTGCATTCATTCATTTAACAAATATTTGTTTGTACCTATCTGCTGTTTTCTAGTTGCTGAAGATGAATACAGTGAATAAAATCAAAATCTATGCTTTATTATGATCTAGCAACTTGACATTTTGCCTTGACTCCGCCAAGCTGGAAGGCACCCCCTACTTTCCCCTGTACATTACCTTCATGACCCAATTCTTTTGCTTAGGCTCCCGTCAACGTATCCCCCAGGTTCTAAAGGAGATCCGAAAGCTTCAGAAGAGTACACACCTGCTGTTAAGGAAGACCCCCTTCTGCCGACTGGTGAGCTCCAAGAGCTTCCTGCCAAGCCCCATGCTGTCTGCTTTCTTTAAATTTCCCAGGTACTGGGGATCCTGCTGTCTCTTACCTAAATGGCCAAGGGGCCTCTTCTCTAACCTGGGAGCCAGATTTTCATCTTCTGAAAACACAGATCTGCCAAGAGCAACTATATTCTTTAAGGAATTAATTTCTGACCCCTACCACCTTCTAAAGTGTGTTCTCTGATTATATGAATAGTAATCCTCTTATCCATCATTCTCTGATCCCTTATCCTTCCCCAGGAAACTGCCTTTTCCTATCGCTAGTACAATAATGGGCATGCCAATTCCCAGATTCAGGAGCTGACAATGTGCTGGTTAGGTTTTAAGATGAAGGATCAGGAAGGCAGCATGGAAAGGAAGGCCCATGGAGACTCCTAGGGAACGTCTATTTCGCTGAATCTCTCTCCCTTTTAGCTCTACACTGCCCCACTCCTCTCTCGCTCTCCATCCCCATTCTTTCACAGGTAAGAGAAATATGTGCAAAATTCGCTCATGGTGTGGACTTGAACTGGCAAGCCCAGGCCCTGTTGGCCCTACAAGAGGTAAGTTGGGTGAGGAGTGAGTCTGGGAGAAAGGTATTTTGCATTCTAGAATCTTGCCTCCTGGGGGCTGGAGGCTGCATTCTAGCTTGTAGCAACAGCATTCCCAGCAGAGTTCCACCACCTGTGAACAGTTTTTCTGACGAACATTTGCACACACCTCAGAGACCAAATTTAGCCTATCTCCAAGGAAAAGGCAGCCCAGGCCTTAGCCCATGTTTGTTTGTTTCTCCTCTGACCACAGGCAGCAGAAGCATTTCTAGTTCATCTCTTTGAGGATGCCTATCTTCTCTCCTTGCATGCGGGCCGCGTCACCCTCTTCCCAAAGGATGTGCAACTGGCCAGGAGGATCCGAGGCATTCAGGAGGGGTTGGGCTGAGCTACTGGCCCACCTCCAAGTTTTTCCTGCTCAACGGAGAGAGAGCACACTTTGAGGGAAAAACACCCAACTCTTCATCACTGGGGTGAATGTTTCTTCAAAGAATTTCCATTCTTAGTCCCTCACCATCTCATCTCCCCTTCGTTCTCAAAAGACTTGACCTCCTTTAAGTTTGAATGCTTGGGACACTGTGGCTCAAGGCGTTTGTACAATATTAAATAAAATTATTTTTCTATTAAGAAGCGATCAGGTGACCCAAATCTCTGACAGAATTAAGCCTGCCCACTTTGCAAAGACCAGGTGACTTCATTTTGTGGAAGAGAAAGTATCCTTCCTTTTGAAGGTATCTTGTTGTTAAACATGAATCCTGAGTTTCAGGGGTTTTATGAGGGACTCAGATCAGAGCCAGAGTCTGAATGCCAGCTGAGCCACTTCTGCAGAGAGTATGTGTTACTTCTTTTGGTTGTGTCAATAAGAACACAAAACTTTCCTCTGTAACACGTTCAGTACGTGAAAACCAGGCAGTCCCAAGGGCTCCAGAGTGGCTATTTTCAGACTCTAAGGGTCCAAGAGACTCAAAGGTTGACCTCAGATTGTAAATGATTCATGTGACTGGTGACTTTGAAGACTTCAACTTGCTGGGTTATGAGAGAAAAGAATATTTACTTATTATCTTAGACCTTTTTATAAGAACTTAAAGTTTTTACCAAATGTATATTTATTTACTTTCATTTAAAACATAAGGGGATACTAAGAGAAGATCACTTCAATCAGTTCCACGGAAGAGCCCCTCACAAACAAATCTCTGTCCTTAAGATTAATCTCGGGGCTCCTATGAATGGAGCCTGTTAATAAACCTATAGCTTTTCCAATACTTCATTGGGATTTAAATCAAAAATCATTAATGTTTGACATTCAGTTTACTTCTTGTAAATTCCTATCAAAATCGTTCAGAAATTCTAGCTTTTAGAATTTAACTTATAAATCATAGAAAATGTAACAGTTATGCTTTGAATTTTCCATACAAGATCTTAAAGTTCCCTTTCAATGTTTTCATGGGTATTTTTGTAGTTTTCTTTGTGTCAAGGTAATATAAATAAAAGTAATTTTTAAATAAAAAAAATTTAAGTGAAGTTGCTGAGGTCATACTGCACTTTCTGTGTTTTACACTTAAGTTCTTTGTACAATTTACAAAAGTCACAGTTTAATAAGAATTGAAGGATTTTTTTTTTGCCTGTATTAAGAGTATGAACAGGTAAAAGCCATACTCTTTCCTCTAGCTGAAAACAGTTTAAAAGATTTCCAGAGAAATGTCATGCGTCACGAAAAGATTTTTAGATTTTATGCATGGTGAAAATGAATAGTAAAAGTGGGCGGTCAACAGAACTCACTAAAGGGAAGGGCCAATTTCTAATGTTCCTTTAATTTGCCCTTTGTACAAATCTTTTCCTATTCCACATCAGTTCATATTTATGCAGATACTTTTTTTTTTTTTTTTTTTTTTTTGAGACTAGGTCTTGCTATTTTTGCCTGTGGAACCGCAGGCTCTTGTTGCCCAAGGTACCACAGACTCAAGCAATCCCCAGCCTCAGCTTCCCAGGTAGCTGGGAATGACAGGCGCGCGCCACCACGCCCAGCTATTTTTTTGGAACTAGGTCTCGCTACAGCCCCAGGCGGGACTCGAACCGCGATCCCTAGCCCCGGCCGCTTCATAGGCTGAAGCTTACAAGCACGAGCCACTGTGCCCGGCCTTATGCAGATACTTGAATAAATATTCATCTATGACTGTAAAGCTCTCATCAGAGTATTAATAATTAAAAGGTATGTTCTTCCTTTCGTTTTCCTTAAATTACTACTACTCTTATTTCTTAAGATTATACAAGATACCACTACCTCCTATGACCCTTGTCACACTCAGATGCCAAGCAGTTTGCTTGCTCTCAACACAGTGTCTTGAGAATTTGATATCATGGTAAGATGTTATACCATGCTAAGACAACAGATGTGGACCATAAAGAAATATATCAAAGGCTCAATCAAAACCAAGCCAATCATAAACTCTTAACATCTGATAGCAAAACTAGGCAACCAGATGGGAGCAGGGCTGACAGGATTAAAGGCCATCGAATCACTGAGCCAGCCTCAGAATTGATGCCCACTTTGTTTCCATGGCAATGTGATCAGCCAGGGGAGTTGCAAAAGATGCCAGCAGAGAGCAGAGGGTAGTGTGGGCCAGCATCTTGGTCATTCACTTCTGTGACTTGGTCTGCAGACTGTACTAAGCTCCACCTCTGCTTTGTGGCTACTCCACATACCTCAGGCATTACCAGAGACCTGATGACAACCGTGCCAACCATTTGCTAAGTGTGTAGGGACAGAGAGGACATCTCTTCCCTCCCCACACCTCTCTGGGTTCTTCTCAAACTGACGGAGCCATCAAATTAGTATATGACAGCAGAAAGAACAAATTTTATCACATTTGTGAAGAATCCTCACTCAGAAGGGGAGTTTGGATGCTGAAAAGCCAAAATAAAATTGATGAATGTGCACCAGATTAGGAAATAGGTAAAATAAATCGTGCCTGAATAGAAGTGGAATACTGTTGTAAAGGTTGACAGGCTTGATTACTCTAACTGAGCTTGGCTAATTACGAATGCTTGTGCAGCAAGGGTAGAAGTAGTGAGGGTCATCTCAAAGACTGGCTCTTTCCTAAGGGGGTGTCTAGGTTTGCTGTTTTAACTGTCACCGTCCCCCACAGTTGGGCTTGGGGTCAGTGGAGAGGCACAGAGTACCTGGTCTTCGGTGCCCATGATAGCCATGCCTCCCCCTCCTCTTCCTTAATCCAGCTGGCAATCTCGATCTGACCTCCTGAGCAGGAAGACTTGCTCAGACTCATGAAAAACAGGATCACAAGCCCCCAAAATAGTCATTTACACCAAGCCCCATACCAGCAAAACAAGAATAAGATCAAATTTGGTCTCTTCCAGAAGTGGAATGTTAAACTAATCTGAAATTACCTGAGTAGCACTGGTTAGAGAATCTACATGAGTCCCCAAGAGGGAAGTGGCCTTGCCATAACTCACCCATCTGCTGGTCTAGCGTAGTTCCCATGCTCTTGCTCCCCTCTGCCCATAAGTCATTTTGTGTTACTCATCTGAGCTGCTTCCTGTGTGGTAGATGGGACCTTACTCATGAATTCTCAAATAAAAGTAAGGTCTTTAAATTTTACTGAGCTGAACTTTGTTTTTATATTCTTTTATAACTATTGGTTTTACATGAGTTCCTTCTGTGTTCCCTGGAGATAAGACTTTGGAAACACAAAAGTCAGGATTATCTGCCTTTTTCCTTGCTTTCTGGGCAGCTCTTCATCCCTTCCCTGAGGCAGTGAATGTTGAATACCTTTGCTGACTGAATGGGGAAAGAACCAAAGAAATGCTGAGAAAAGATTCCTCAGACATTTTAAAATAGCATCCTCCACTCTTTAACTATGAATGATTTCTGAGAAAGGTGAAGTCACTTGTATACTAATATGGGATGAACATATGTTAAAGATTCTATTTGACTTGTTTCTTACTGAAAGAACCAACAAGTCAGAAAAGCTAGAAAGGAGAAGAATCCCATAGGTAAACACACAGTGCAAAATCAGGAATGCTGAGGTGAGCGCATGCCAAGGCAAGATGGCCTCTTCCACTGGATAGCATTAACTGCATCTTCACTAGAGAAAATGTAAAATGGTTCCTATAAACAGGGGTTATTTGCAAATTGTGATTCAAATCCTTATTACATTTTATTCTAGAGAGTTATAGAACAATCAGAGATAAACACCTGACTATATGGAACCAGACAACCCCACAAATGTGGAGTCTGACCTTCTTATAGAAAAGGTTTTTTTGTTTTTGTTTTTTGTTTTTTTTTTTTGGAGACTAGGTCTCGCTATTTTTGCCCGTGGAACTGCAGGCTGATGTTGCCCAGGGTACCACAGACTCAAGCAATCCCCAGCCTCCGCTTCCCAGGTAGCTGGGATAACAGGCACTCCCAGCTATTTTTTTGGAACTAGGTCTCGCTATGTTGCCCCAGGTGGAACTCAAACCACGATCCCCAGTCCCAGCCGTGCTCCATAGGCTTACAGGTACACACCACTGTGCCCCATAGGCTTACAGGTATACACCACTGTGCCTTTTCTAGAAAGGGTTTTCTAGATCCCAGGACTGAGTAGGGCCACACAAACTGGGTGCTTTAAAGTGGTGGAAATTTATTGTCTTGGTTTTAGAAGTTAAAAGTTCAGGATCAAGGTGTTTGCAAGGCTCAAGGGAAGAGCTTCTGTCATCCATGGCTTGGGAACATCACTCTCCCCCCCATGTCATGCCATCTTAATTTTATTAACTCTGCAAAGTTCCTATTTCCAAGTAAGATCACATATACAGGGACACGAGATTAAGATATCTTTTTTTCTGACAGCTTTGTTTACCCTGTGGTGATAGCAGTGACCTCAAACACTATCTGTCAAACACTATTCTCAAACACACACACACACACACACACACACACACACACAGTAGCCTCAGTGGATATGGCCTAATTACTGACATGCGTGCAACAAGAGTGTTAATCAGTCACAGAGGCCTCACTGAGTTGCTTTGCAAACTAAAGCCGTATAGTATTATTGAACAGGCACTGAAGCCACAAAATTAACTTCTGTCCAGAAGTTATAAGGAATTAAAGATTGGATTTTTTTTTTAATAGCTTTATTACCTGCTCACCAAAGGGTACCAAATCAGTCCCTCCAAATTATTTCCTCTGCAGTACGTGTAACTTGGGATGAATCCCTCCTTCTCGAGGTTTCTAAACTTTGTTAAGGCTCCTGGTCAGACTTAGGTTGTGACAGCACGGTTTCCATGCAAAGGGGTGGCCCCAGCTTCCCTGGCCCAAGTAAGGAAGTATGGGACTGAGCAGCGAGGGGATCTGAGAGGGACTTGGGAAAGAAGACTGGAAGGCCTGGAGGAGGCACATGGAGCAGACACTTAAAAGAAACCATGCTTGCTTCTCAGTCTTGGATTTCTACCAGGAACTTGGGGAACATGAAGAGAGACTTGAAAGAGACAGTCGTGGGTGAGAGACCTGTGGGGAGGCTGACAATGTCAGTCTTTATCTTGACTGGCATATTGATTTTTTTCTTTTCCTTCTAGACTTACCTGGCCCTATTGCCCCTTTCCTATGACTCCCTGCCAGAAGGCTCCTTGAACTTGTGGCTAGGTTTTGGGTTTCCGTGGCCCTGCTTGGGGCCTCAGTGGTCCTGCTTTTGGCCAGCCTTGTTTGACAGGGCATTTGCCCATGAGGGAATGGGTATGGGAAAACTATTTTAACTACATTTTTTTCTTTTTTCTCTATTATTGCACACTAATTGTGTTTCAAGTTCTTTTCTACTGAAGGTTTTATACACTAAGAATATGATTTGTCTTTGTGTGTCGGATGATAGAACCCATGTAGGGCAGGCAGGTTTGGGGCCTTGGGGTCCTCCTCATTCTGCCCAATAAGGTGACCTTCCTGGCCACCTGGAAGGCTAGGATCCTGGAAGGAACAAAAACCCCAGTTGTCTAGGAGACCTCTACTCATAATCCTATACCTGAGAGTCTACCCCTTTGAACTGTCAATGTTTTATTTTTATTTATTTATTTCTTTTGTTGAGACTAGGTCTCACTATTTTTGCCCATGGAACCACAGGCTCCCATTGCCCGTAGTACCACAGACTCAAGCAATCCCCAGCCTCAGCTTCCCAGGTAGCTGGGATTACAGGCGTGTGCCACCACGCCCAGCTATTTTTTGGGGGATTAGGTCTCGCTATGTTGTCCTGAGCGGGACTCGAACCGTGATCCCTAGCCCCAGCCACTTTATAGGCTGAAGCTTACAGGCACAAGCCACCATGCCCAGCTATGAACTGTTAATGGTTTAAAGTCCTTGGTACAGTCCTTTCCACAGGGTTCTCTCTTCCTCTCTATTGGAGACACCAAGTCTGGCTCGCATAACAGCTGCCAGGTCAGCAACAGAGTGATCTTAACGACTGGCTAAAGTATAACTATAAACAAAATCAAACTGGATGAGTAAATTTTCTATTGAAATATAGTACCTAACTATTTCACAAGGGTTTTAAAGTGTCTGTCACAAAATAAATGCATTTTATGAACAACAAAGGTATAAAGAAATTTCCATATTTCCAGAAAAATACTCCAGAATATTTCTGTAAAAAATATAGTGATTCATATTTTTATATATTTTCCCTGCAAGTTTCAATAACATTACATAACCTTCATTATTCCCAGCACTTCTCTTTTTATTAGATAAAAGAACAAATGTGATTTTTCAGGTGCCTTCTAAGAAATCTCAAAGATGGTTCTAGGTACAAAATTCACCCTGAGTAATTTATTTCAGATTTTTTTAAAGTTTAGGTCTGAGGCTGGGCAGGCACGGTAGCTCGTGCCTGTAAGCTTCAGCCTATGAAGTGGCTGGGGCTAGGGATCGCGGTTCGAGTCCCGCCGGGGGCACGTAGCGAGACCTAGTTCCAAAAAAATAGCTGGGCGCGGTGGCGTGCGCCTGTCATCCCGGCTACCTGGGAAGCTGAGGCTGGGGATTGCTTGAGTCTGTGGTACCCCGGGCAATGAGAGCCTGCCGTTCCACGGGCAAGAATAGCGAGACCAGTCTCAAAAAAAAAGTCTAGGTCTGATTTGGGAAAGTAAAAAAAAAAAAAAAAAAGTTGCATTTAGTCACCTATTTAATAAAGGTAATAATAAAACATTTTAAAGTAAATATGAAAAGGAACACAGTTAACCAGTTGAAAGGACAATTGTGGAGAATCTTAGCTCTTTTATAAATGAGTAAACTTTGTTTTTGGTGGTTTTTTCCCCTTAATCAAATATAACAGTCTACATAAAGACAGGATATTATACTGACAAGACAAAATCTCTCATATCTTAAGCACATTTCACAGAATTGAAGAGCTGCCTTCTGCATTATATTTAAAGCCATTCCTGATGAAATTCAAGAAGCAAAACCAAATAAACAACTAATTTAACCCACATTTAAAAATAATGGTGACTCATCAGTTAACAAAAGGGACTTGGAGAAATGTAACTTCAGGCAGTGCATCCTAGTGTGTGTGTGATTCCCCACACAGTAGCTTCTCCATCTCACACCAGGAGGACATCTCAGAAGAGGAGCGGGTCAAGCAGGGCCTCCTATTGCTCCTGCTGGGCACCGGAAGTACATGCTACCACCTCACTGCACAGCAGGGGGTGGACATTAGGTCCATCACTGCTGGAACATCACTGCAGGGCATGACCATATTTCATATGCTAACATCTCTCATGGGCTCATCTAACTTCTTTTCAGATTCAGATGTTAAAAATTAAGGCAGCTGGGCACAGTGGCACGTGCCTGTAAGTGACAGCTTATGGAGTCGTGGTGGGGTCTGGGGATTGCGGTTCAAGTCCTGCCCGGGGCCACACAGTGAGACCTAGTCCCAAAAAATAGCTGGGCATGGTGGTGCATGCCTGTAATCCCAGCTATCTGGGAAGCTGAGGCTGGGGACTGCTTGAGTCCGTGGTACCCCAGGCAACGTGAGCCTGCAGTTGCACAGATATAGTGAGAAAAATAGTGAGACCTAGTCTCAAAATAAATAAATAAATAAATAAGGCAAATTAAAATCACTTTCCAAATTTTGTTCTTTGTGTTTTATATTCCAGAAGAAACATAGTCTTCATATTCTGGAACGTACTACTTTGAGAAAGCAGTTCTCAAAGTGCATTCTGGAAGATCGCAAGAATCCTTGAGACTCCTTCAAGGTCCAAACTAGTCTCATAATCCTACTAAGATTTCTTACCTCTCATTTTCTCCTGGGTGTAGAGTGAAACTCTACATGAGACACAGAAAGAGGCTGAGCACAGAGGCAGACAGGAGAATCCAGATGTCTTCTGTATAACCAGACATAAAAGAGAGTTGCAGATATAACACAACACCACTCTTTCCATAAATTGTTCAGAAAATAGTTATTTTTCATAGCAATATTTAACACAATAATTTCATCTTTGCTCACTTCAAATAAAGATATTTTTAAATTTCTGTTCTAACTTCAAATAGGAACTCTTAGGCCGGGCACGGTGGTTCGTGCTTGTAAGCTTCAGCCTATGAAGCGGCCGGGGCTAGGGATCACAGTTCGAGTCCCGCCTGGGGCCCTTTGTGAGACCTAGTTCCAAAAAATAGCTGGGCGTGGTGGTGCGCGCCTGTCATCCCAGCTACCTGGGAAGCTGAGGCTGGGGATTGCTTGAGTCTGTGGTACCCCGGGCAATGAGAGCCTGTGGTTCCATGGGCAAAAACAGCGAGACCTAGTCGCAAAAAAAAAAAAAAAAAAATAGGAACTCTTAAAAGATGTAACATATAAGCAGAAATTATTATCCTCAACAAGTTTTTAATGTATATAAAGGGACCAAAAAGGTTGAGCGTTGCTACCTGAGGGGGAAAAAACCCAACAACTCTTTTCCCTGAAATAACAAAAGCACATGCACAGTTGTATTTTTCTTTTACTATTGCTCCCAGAATAGTCTCAACCATGTAGAGTAATTACAACTTTCAACCAAAGCCACTAGCTTCTATTTCACAAAGAAAATTACAGGGCTATCTAAGAAGACACGTCTGGCATACACAAATACTTTACCAGACAAGCAAAACTCTGAACATACAACTTTCTAGAGCCAGACCCATTCCTTCTGTAGATAGGTTTCTATTCCTCCAAAATTCATATCCCTGATGTGATGATATCTGGCGGTGGACCATTAGGACATAATTAAACTCAGCTGAGGCTTGAGGGGCCCCTCTACCATCACATAAGAGAGGTTGGTCCTCTCTCTCCAACCAAATGCACTAAGTTGGAAAGGCCAACCCAGGAGAGAGCTCCCATCGGACACTGCCTGCACCAGTTAATGGGACTTGTGCATTCTGCTCTTAAGTTCAGGGTGATGCACCCACCATTGCACTGAAGACTGGCTTGCAATCAGAGCAGTAGAAGCCCTGACTGCACATCAGCCTCTCCCTGAATTCGGGTGGGAAAACAGACAAAACGGGGTGCTTACCCAAACTTACAGAGGGGAGCAATTGGCCCTTTAAAGCCAGTCACACACCAGGTTCTTCCCTGCCAGGGCATGCAGTAAGTAGCAAGACCACATAAACCTTAAGAGGGAGGCAGAAGCAGATTTAATAAAAGACAAATGAGACAAGAGTCACCGAGGGGTACAAGGGAACCCCTTTAGTAGTCTTACCACACAGTCCAGTCTCTAGTTCAAATTGCACATGGCGGCAACAAGCATGTGCGGCCACAAAATGGCGACTGCCCCACCTTAAGCCCGATAAAGGAGTTAAGATGGCGCTGCTACTCCTTCTTCAAAGACACAGCTCCACTCACTCCAAGCCAGAAGAAGCCAAGATGGCATCGTCGATCCTTCTCTGAAAGCAGGAGATTCAAATCCAATGAGGAAAACCAGGATGGCATTGTCAATTCTCCAAAAGGCACTGCTCTGGCATTCTTTCAACACCAACTCCAAAGTGGCCCGGCATCAGCAAAACTCACTTGATACAGCAACACCACAAATACTTCAGACATCTCACGTTGAAAACGGCAACACAGCAAACTCTCTTCAGTTCTCCAGAAGACTTCTAAGCTTCACAGTTTCAAAATTAAACCAAGTTTTCAAGTACCATGTTTCCAAGACAGCTCACACAGGTCACAAGTTTCTCTAACACGCTTCCCCGGGCGCCTGACCAGCCCAGGCTGGGAATGCAAGTCCACAGCTTGGCTTCCTTCCCTGCCCTGTTGCCCCACATGGCAGCGGCAGCTCTGAGGCCTCCAGCCCCTCTGATGCTCCCTGATGCTCCTCACTGCTCCTTACTTCTCCATTCTCCTCTCTGACTTCTTCCGTTCTGTTCTCTACCGTCTCTTTCCCTGTCTTTTTCTCTGTCCCCTCCCTGATCCTTTAATCTTCTTTTCTCGCAAGAAGGCTTAACTTCCCTTCTCCAAATCTCCACCCACCAGTGCTAACAATAGCTATTTTAATGCATCACCACCAGTACTGGGGGCCACAGCCCCCTTAACAAGTATGCAGGAGATGCTCAAGAAATGTTTGCTTTTATTCTTACTAAGTTCTGACTAGTACAACAAAGGAAAAAAATTACCTCAGTGGTTTTGTTATGGGGAAGAGGGACACCCCCTTTTAAGTTCCTTTTTTTTTTTTTCATATGGATTCTTCCACCTGCGTGCAGCAGCTCCTCGGATATCTAACCTTAGTGACCAGGATAGACAAGAGGTTTATTTCCAGATATGGGAGAAACAAACTGAAAGAGTCCAGACCCTCATAAGTGTTCGAATGGACTAGAGCTCCACTTCTGCTCCTCAAGGAGCTTCATGGGGTTTACCTCAGTCTTAGGGAACTTTTGGTCAAAAATGCCAGGCAATGTCCTTGACTCCTGATCCTGTTGCTCCAGTTGGCACCAGATGAATCCAACCAACACAGGTGGGTCTCAGGCGGGTGTCTCCGAGGCAGGCCTATCCAAGGTTCACCTTGGCTCCACACTTCACCAGGTTCACCTCTCCTTGGCCTTGACACAGCTCTGGATCCTCAGGAACCCGAGTGCCGGTGAGATGAGAAAAGCTCCAAGGGGCTCAGCAACTGGGTCTTTCTCCTCCTGAGACCGAAAAACATCCGCACCTGATGCCAATTTCCAGGCTCTCAATCTCACTCTGTGAGCCAAGCTCCTCTCCAAAATCGTGTCTCCTCTTTAACTCTCACTTCCTTTTTTATCCTTTTCCTTGCTCCTAATTCACAGCCACACCCTTGGTGGTTTGTACCTCCCTTTTCCCTCTGGGCCTGTTTTGGGAGTCACCACCTCAGGACCCTGCATTAGCATAACCCCAAATCTGCCCAGATAATCACTTTACAGTAAAAAAAAAAAAAAGGGGGGGGGCAAGTGGGCTTTATCTGGCCTCAGGCTAGTCTTAGTCTCTGTGTCTTTCAGATTCAGGTGATAGCAATGCCCACATTCCTTTCTCAATGAAAGGAATTGGGTCCATATTGGGTCCCCAGCTTCAGTTTCATAGAAGAGTATCACAAAAAAAAATCAGATAAAGGTTAGAATTTTTTTTAATTTTTAATTTTTTTTTTTTTACTGTTGTTGTATTTCTTTGGACTCATTTTACAAATAAGAATCAAGTAGTGGCAGGGGAGAGGAAATATTTTCCAATAACCCCAGCTCCTCTGCACAGCTCAGACATTTCATAAAGTACTGAGTTGTGGAGAGTGATAGGTGAAGAATACAATGATTAAAGATCCAGCCTTTAGAGTCACTCCTTTGTTTTCTGAAAGTGATTGCTTATATTTACATTGTGTTTCTTATTCTCACTATTATTCTTGCCAATATGCAAATGAATTTTATTTAAGGGAGAAAATGGTTTAAACAAAAGCTCCTTTTCTTCATATAATGCTAACCTTGTAAGACTAGTCAATGTCTAAGTTCCTTTTGGTATCTCTTTATGTGTGTGAAATAAATGAAAATTTAAGACTGCAGATTTACACTGTGAGGCTAGGGTAGCTGGAGTCATCCTTCTTTATGCTGGGTTGCAGCCATCTTGGTTCCTAAAGTAGAAAACTATTTCCTCTTTATTGCCTCTTTTGAGCCACCTAAGCTTTGAAATTAAAGATAAAATCAAAGGGAGAAAGTATCCTATGCCAGAAGGAATGATTCAAATTTTTGGAATGCTCATCAGCATTTTGGGAGACGTGACAAGCTTCATGTTCTTGGCTTAAGCGGAACTACCCCCAAGCCCCCTGGGCCCCCTCCACTGTGTCTCAGCAGCCACCACTCTGGGGTCTGGTTGTTTGAGTGGGACTTGTCATAATCTTATACCCTTCATCCGGTTCAATAACCATTTCTTTAGTAAATGAGTAAAAGCTGCATTTACTGAGTGCATGCTACATGATTTTGTATGCATTTCCTCATGCAACCACCACAGCAAGGCTAAAATATATCATGACTCTCACGTTCTGCAGGGAACTAAAGCTCAGATGGACTTAGGTAACTTTCCTAAGGTTAAGTACCCAGGAAAAAGAGATCAAGAGTTCCAACCTAGGGATCTAGGATTGCAAGTGCTGTCCTCTTTCTATTTTTCAGGAAAGAGACCTTATAAAAGTAAATAAACACAGCTAAAATCAAGTCCTGGGGCTATTTACAACCTCAGGTTTGGTTGCATTCTCATCAAAGTGCCAGAAGGCAGATCTTTTCAGACCAAGTTAGGTAAAGAAGCAGGAATCCAAATTTGTGGTCCTCTAGGTGCGGCAGAAAATGACTGCTGCCACTAGAGGGCACCCTCTCCTTAGGCAAAAAGTGCGGCGTCGCGAGTGCGTGGCAGCTAGAGGGCCCAATAGCCGAGAGCGGTCTCTCGGTTCGGCTGCACCTCCCCGCCGCTCAATCCTTTTTTGCGTTAACTAGCGGTCAACGTGGAGTCTGGCCAGCCTGGGTATTCCATAGGGCGGTGCCCCAAACTGGAGCAGCGAGGAAATGATGAGCCACTCCTCCCAGGTTTTCACAGCCTCATCCCAAGTTCCCTGGGTTGAAGATCCTTTGGGGTGAACTCTTGGCCTCTTTGGGGGACTCCCTGCATCAACTCACGTTGGGGGCGGGGAAGGGAGGACACAGAAGTAAATATTTCTTCCGGGAAACGTGGAGACTCGATGGGGAAGATCCAGAAATACACCCCAAAGGCTAGTCTGGTCTGGGTTTGCCCGGGCCCTGCGCCCACCGCGAAGGACGACAGAGAAAGTGGCCCACGGCGACCTCACTCGGGAAGGGTCTGCAGATCCGGCGCCCAGGTAGGTTTTGCCGAGACGGGGAGAGGCCCCTCCCGAGTAAGGAAGCGTCGTTTTGTTTGAAAACATCCCACAGAGAGAACCACCTCCACCTTCACCCCTACGCGGGAGCCCCGGCCGCAGAGGCCTCTGCAGGGGCCCACTGGGGCTCCCGGGATACGCCTGCGGGGGGTGAGAGGTGCGGACTCTGAATCTGCATCTTAACCCCTTCTCAAGAGCGACGCCTCGGGGGTGGCGCTAAGTGGAAAGATCTATTGTCAGAACCACATAATAAGCGATACACGGGGAGGGCTGGAGGGGGACCCGGAGGTAGCACCACGCACGATGATCCTGCCCGTCTTGTAGATGTTTTTGTGCGATTGTGCGCATGTTTAAGACTCGAAGAAGAAACGGCGAAGCGAATGTAAGTTGTTTCTCAGGCATCTCCAGAGGCTTCGCCCGCCTCTGAAAGGAGTGGTGGGAAATAGGACAGGAGCCGGGCTGGGAGCGGGCTGGGTGGAGAAGCCCAAGCGCGGCGCCGCCCACGGAACGCACTTAGGGCTCGAGCCCCGCGAAGGGGCAGGTGCAGCCTGAGGTGGCCCCAAGCGGTCACCCACTTCGTACGTGAGAACATAGCCCTACAAACACCCCCACCCTCTGCGGGCAGCGATCCCTCCGGGCATCCACTTCGAAGGCGTCGTTCTGGGTCTTGGCGGGAACCAGGCGGTCCGAGAGCGGAGCGCAGGCCGGCAGCAGCGGGACAGAGGCAGCCGGGGCATTGTTTCAGCCCCTGGGGTGGGGTCCTGCAGGGGGAGGGGAGGCAGTGTGTCTCTGGGACCCGCCCCGTAGCCTTCCCAGGAGACCCGCGCACCCGCGCGTCCGAGTACCCCGGCTTTGTGAAGTGTGACGAGTCACCTTGGAGACTCAAAGGCACGCGGAGACCGCCGCGAGGACAGTCGGCGGGTTCTCGGGCCGCGCCCTCCGCCCCCTCTCGGACCCCGGCCTGCTGCAGGGCTTGTCGGGAGTTGTAGTCCCCAGGCCGCGGCCGCGCGCGGCGCGGATGCGGGGCGCCGCCTGTCCCCGCCTTCCCCTAACCTGCTAGCGCGAGGTGGGGAGCACTGGGGAGGAGCCGTCGGATTGTTGATTGGCCGAGGCCGCCTCCAGCCCCCACCCCGGACCCCTCCCCCGCTCTCGTCTTCGGACTCCTGAGCTCGGCGCGCCAAGGCGGCGACCGACCGAGCGAGCGCGCGTGCAGCCGCCGCCGCCCCGAGCACCCGCAGCTCCCGCGCAGCGGTGAGACTGGAGACACCGACGCCCGACGGATCCTCGCAGCCGCAGCATCCCCGAGGAGTGGGTGATGGCGGGGCGGGCGGTGGGCTTATTCTCTCCGGGCGGAAACATCCATCTCACGCCTTCTGTTTCTCCGAGAGGCGCACAAAAGGGTGGGGATCGGGGTGCGCCTCCCTGCCGGGCTGCCGGAAAAACAGGGCGAGAGGTGTGGTTGGGGGTGAGAGGCGGCCATCGGGGCTAAACTGGAGTCCGAATCCGCTCCTCTTTGTAAGCCCCCAGAGCGCGCTGTGGTTCCTTGCTCTTAGTAGGTGTTTGACGTGTGTTCGTGGGGATTGCCAAGAATTGGGGTGAAGAAGCGGTGTGGTGGAAGGGGTTTCAGCCCTCACACAGTAGGCGCACAGCTTCGCTCGTCGAGGTGCAATGGATGCCTCGAAGGCTGACCGGACTTCTCTAGCTGCGGGCCCGTCCTGCCGGGCTCCCCGGACCGCCGGTATCCCCGGCCCCCACCCACTGCCCACCACCCACACTGCCTGTCTCGGCTCCGCGTTGGGACCTGCCCAGCCTGGGCCCGACCCGGCGACCCGTTCCATCCCGCCGGCCAGCGCGGCGGACATCGGCTGACTCGCCCGCCGCCTCCGCGGCACCTGCCTGAGTCACAAAGGCCGCCTGCTGCGGCCGGGCGGGAGCGGGCGCCGAGCGGAGCCCCTTCCCTGGCGCAGCGCGGGAGCCCTCCGGAATCGGAGCGGGGCCGGCGGGAGGCGTCGACGCCCCAGGCCTGGGGAGGGGCCTGGAGTCCCAACTGGCCTGGGGGGTTGAGGCGGGGGCGAGGCCTCGGTTTGAGCAAAGATGGGGAGATGGGGAAGCTGGGTGGGGACAGGTGACTGGATCTGGGAGGCGGGGGAAGTGGAGACGCGGGTTTGAGGAGGAAAGAGATGGAGGCGGGAGGCGGGTCAGAGATGGGAGGGCCGGAGCTGGGTGCAGGTGGCGCGAGGGAAGGCTGGAGCTGAGGAAGAATGGGGAGGGGAGGAGAGATGCTGAGGGTGGAGACCGCCTGGGTTTGGGGAGGGTAGACGCGAGGGGAGGGGTCTCCCTGGGGAGGGAGGTCCACGGGGAAGGGAGGGGCGGCGGCTGAGAGGCGGGTCTCGGCCGGAAAACCCTCAGCTCCCGGGTCGCGGCTCCGCGGTGCGGGCGGCGGGCTGGGCGTGGCCCTTGGGCCGGGTGAGCGACCCGGGATGGCGGCTCAGGGACCGGGATTGGGTCTCGGTGAGGAGCTTTGTCTCGTGGCCTGAGGCGCGCCTGGGGTTTTGTGATCAGCCGCAGCGCCGCGGGCACACCCTTTTCTCCGCGGAGCTGAAAGGCCTGGTCCGGCGGCGCCTGCTGCCAGGGAGGCTGAAAGGGGGACGTCTCTCACAGGGGAGTTCTGGAGAACAATAGCGAACGCTGGTATCCGCTCGCCGACCGACCGGCCTCCCCGGAACGCGACTGTACGGTTTTCTGGGACGGAAAATGCTCACGGAGCAACCTCAGGGCACGTGCGCGACTCTCGGGGTTTGTGTCGGGGCACCAGACCCCGTGGTTCATTCAGGTTGGAATCGTGCGTCCCCTCCAAACTGCTCCGAGAGCCGCCGCCCTGGCTTTGGTGCCTCCTGTCTGCCGCGCTGCTGCCGGCCCCCTGCTGCGGCCGGGCGGCCGAGACGCGGGTGTGAGGACCGGGGGTTCCCTCGCTGCTGCGCGGGCTCGCAGGGCTGCCGGCTTTGTCTGCCCAGATGGCCCAGAGCACGGGTCGGCGGCGTGTTCTTAGAGGGAGCGGTCAGGACTGGTGCGGAGTGTGGTAAAATCCTGGAGAAGTGGTCTCCGACATTACCTGCCAAGGGCGCAACTCCGGGGATCTGAGCCGGCGTCGGGGGGTGGGGGTGGGGTGGGGGTGGGGGGCAGGGTTCCCTTTGCCAGCGACCACACC
>PVHY01000877.1:98553-188740 GCA_004024945.1 Uropsilus gracilis | reverse complement strand
TCTAGGCCCTTTGGCGACCCTAATTCTCATACTCACTATTGCCCCTTGCCTGCTCAACCGGCTCATGACATTCATTCGGCAGCAAATTGAAGCTGCCCAAGCTAAAACCATCCAGGTTCATTACCAGCACCTGGAAATGCAAGATGCCCAGACGTATGTTAGCAGACTTTCCTCATGAGGTACGGTGTAACAGGTTCCCATTTCCCTGTGATGGGTTGGACAGCCAATGACGGGTACGAGGGTTTGGCCGAGTAACACCTAAGACAGGACGGTTTCTTCAATTCGAGGCACCCCCTCCGATGACGGGTCCCTTACTCCAGGCGTAGACCCCAACCTAAGACAGGCGCAATCCCCAGGTCTTACCGTCCTAATAAAATAAATAACTAAAAAGGGGGACCTGTAGAGAGCTAAGAAATTAGCCCCTATGACAAGGTCAGTCTGCTGCAAACCCATGAGGCTTTTGCATCAGCCAGGTATGCTGTATCCTGATTGGCTCTTGCATTAGCCAAGTATGGGCCCGGAACAGAACAGGTAAGGGGCTCTCAAAGAAGTGTAAGCCTCTGTCCATAGGAGACCATATATGGTTGCAAACTAGACCATTGGACAGTTAGTATTTGTGGCAAGCATTGATTGGAGATGACCATGCTGGAATGTCTGGAATGTTTATGTCTAATGTATATGAACTCGAGACAAAGCAGCAATAAACAAGCCTTGATCAGAAACCTGTCTTGTCTCCATTTCTCGTGTCTCCTGTCCCATCCCCATTCCCACTCCTTCCTCCAGGTCTCCGTTGACGATCCCGCGGGTCGGGACAGTAGCTGATCCAGACAAACTCTGGAAGCTATAGCTCAGCAGGACTGGAAATAGAGGGACCAGTTATGGTTAACCAAAGAAGTCAAAATAGCCAAAAATAAATAAATAACCTCTTATGGGGAGTACAATACAAAGCTCAAGATCAGAGAAGCTAAATTTGTTGACAAGTATACTAGTAGTTGATTCCCACGATAAAACAGATATTTCTATGACTTTGTGCTTTTCTGCTTTACTGTGTGCTGTGTACTGCCTAACAGAAGGGCAGTTCAGTCCATTCAAGTGGGTGAAACACTAAAATCACTATCAATGGTCAAGGGAAAAGGATTTAACATCCTTGTGACCACAGCCCCCAGGAATAGATATTACTATCTCTGGGAGTTCTTCAACTTTAGGGTTAAATAGCTTTCACTTGTATTAGTATTGTCAGCCTTATGGTTGACCATGTCATAAAAACTAAATGAAGAAAGAGAGAACATGCAGGGAGATAGCTGAGGTTTGGAGCAGAGTGATTGCTCCTGCTCTATTTTCATGGGATTTGGAGGAAGAGTGTTACAGAGATTATTTCCTTCTACAATGCTATGATAATCTGTTTTCTAGAGCAGAAATTGGACTAGATTTTTCAATTATTCAGTATAATATATGGCACAAAATTAGATAATCAGTAATTTAATTCCAGGAGTATAACTAGTCTGTATTAGAAAAGTGTAGGGACCAGACACTAAATCACCAAGAAGGATCTTTGTATTTCTGCTTATGAGGCCTCGTAGGTAGGAAAATGGAAGATTTGAACAGAGTGAATTGAGAGAGACAAAATTCCAAAGAGGATTAATTCCTTAGCCCTGGATGAAGGATGGCAAGTTTGAAAGAGAACTACCTGGATACCTTTGGTTTGAAAAAAGTGGAAGACTTAATGGGGTATTTCTTGACCAGACCAAGAAAATAGCAAAGACTGAAAAATAAGAGGTGAGCCTCAGCACAGTGGCATTAGCCAATCCCAAAGAGACCGATGGGGGTCTTAGATCATTAGGAAAAGAAGGTATATATTATATTCCTGATGCATGGTTCCAGTTTGGTTTCTTTGTCCCTCCCTAGTTCAGAAGTTCTGGGAGTTCCACTTTGTTCAATTTCCCTCCTTTTCTCATATCCATTCTTCCAAATAAATTTGCCTCTTTCCACTTGCCTACCTGAGTCACCAAAGTCACTGGTAAAGTTTTGTCAGGCATCAATCCAGTAACAACACAGTAACACTTATACTTTACATGTCAGCATGAGCAAACAATAGGCACTTGAGAGTGGTTAGGTAGCTGACGGGTAATTTGTCAGAGTGGGGAAGACATTTGTTTTGAAGTTATCAAAGATAGAGTATTCAGTGCTAATTCTGTCTTGGCTAAATTACTTAAACTCTTTAGACACAGCTTCTCATCTGCACTATGGGAATAAGTACATCTACCTTGAAAAGTTCTAGTGAGTATTCAAAGAGATAGCATTTATTGAGATCCTGATAAAACTGCCTAGTGGATTGGGACAATTAGTATTTGATAATTGAAATCCAAGGAAGTCTAAGATTTAACAGTTATGTAGATGTGGTCTCTTAATCCACATTTATATGGTAATTGTAGGTATCACCATTTCTTCTTTACTAATAAGAGTCATTTTCCTCATTTCTGTCAAACAATCAACAAGTAGAGGATAAGAGATTGAAATCAATCTTTTTGCAGTTTCTTACTTTACCACTAGAGACTCTTGTATTTAAGATACCATGTATTTTTAAACAATCTATTAAATGACTTTTAGTCCGACCCCCAGATATATATAGGGTGTGAGAAATCTAATTCTAATTTTTCATGAATAATATCATGATGGCTTTTAAAAATTAGAATGAAAATGTAATATTTTAAGCAGGCAAAGCAAGGATTCATACATAGAAAGTATAAGGAGTTAACATTTTTGGTGAAACATAAGTCAACTTAAGGAAATTATAATTTTCCCAACCCATTATTCTGTATCTTAATGAGATTTGAGATCTATTAGAGCAAAAAATTATCATGATCCTTCAAATAAGAATATGTTCTATCTACACGTTGAAATTACATTCTGCAGTTATAAAATTTGTTATGACTATTTGGCTCACAAAAGTCATACTATTTACTTGCTCACTCTTCTAAAGTATCTTCCCTTTTCTTGCCACTTCTAGTTCACCTGCTGTCATCTTTATTCCAGTTGTCTAAGAGATTATTAATATGTACTTACAGCAAGTACACTCTGATGTGACAATAGCAAAATCTTTGGGCAGCAGTGTGGTTGTACTACAAGCATCCCCGTCTGGGTAATTTCATCCATTCTAGAAGCTAAAGATTGATGGAGTTCTTGGATTTTCAGGCTTTTATGTTCTCAGGGAACCAGGTACACAGGAATACCAAGCAGAGAGACTGTCAACTGTATGGCAAGTAGGCAGTCTAGGCAGTAGGAACTGGGGGACTTGAGAGTTAGGCAAGGAGCACCCTAGCTCTCCAGCCCTCTGTTCCCCCAGATATCTTCATGCTCTTCCTTCCTCTAGGCTCTTTCTCTCTCTGGGTTCTCCCATTCTTGTACTCTTCATGTTCTCTTCTGACCTTCTGACATTCTCAGGGTGACACTGCTGTTTTAGCCCCTCCCTCCTAGGGGCTAAACTAGGAGCCCCTAGTAACTGTGCACACATGGCCCAGCCATGTACCATCATGGGGAGGTGCAGTGTTACAGGTGTTGGTCATAGAACCTAATGGCAGAAGGGTAAAAATCTTGATAATGCATTTACCATACAGTGATGCTTTAAGATTTTGCTATTGTTCGTATATCTAGATTTGGATCCTTGCTCTGTCATTTGTAGTCAAGTGTCCTTGGAGAAAGACTTAACTGATAGTCTCCAAAATTATTAAAAGAAAATTAAAGAAAAGAAACATTTAGAATTTTCTTTGTGCTAAATGATTTCTATACTTTATTGAATCTCCATACATACAATTCAATTCAGCAGTTGCCTTCTTTAAAAGGAAGTAATATTGAGTCATCAAACTAGATGTGCAAGCTTCTACATGAACATCTGTACATATGTCCACTACCGGCATTCTAGTTTCTACCCATCATTATATCATCAACTTCTTTGTCTTGTAATATCCTCATTTTACAGATGAACACACTGATTTTTTTTTTTTTTTTTTTTTTTTTTTTTTTTTTTTTTTTTTTTTTTTTTGAGACTAGGTCTCGCTATTTGTGCCAGTGGAACCACAGGCTCCCGTTGCCCAGGGTACTACAGACTCAAGCAATCCCCAGCTTCAGCTTCCCAGGTAGCTGGGATTACAGGCGCACGCCACCACGCCCAGCTATTTTTTTGGAACTATGTCTCGCTACGGGCCCTAGGCGGGACTCGAACTGCGATCTCTAGCCCGGCCGCTTCATAGGCTGAAACTTACAGGTACGAGCCACCGTGCCCCGCCGTGAACACACTGATTTTTTATAGAGGCTTTTGGATAGCATCACTGAAATTTAAATCCCTCTCTATTTCTGTTGCTACTAATTTCCCAAGTAGTGCTATCTAACTATGATGATTTGTGAGAATTGTCATTTAATATTTAAGGCATATAGAAGATTTTAATATCAATTCCTGTTACTCTGCTCAATACAGTACTTGTAATTTACATTTGTTTCACTGCTTTTCATATAACAGGTAAGGAAACTGAGGAAATATGGGGTTAAATGATAAAACAAGTTATTCATGGAACTGATCATAGAATCAAGGATTTCTGTCTTCACATTTGCTACCTTCTCCTCTTCAAAAATTCAACCTGTCAAAACCCTGCAAGATGAAACTTTTTAACTTATCTTGGCTCTTCTTAGAGCCCTCTTTTGGCTCTAAGCAGACAGGCATATGCTTATTTTCATAAATGGATGAGTGCCTTGAAGTTCCAGAATCTGATAACACATTTGGAATGATTACTTGATTACTCTGTGATTTCTGGAGTCATTAGCAGAAAGGTCACTCCACAGGACTCTGCCTCCCCTCACAATGACAAGCCCTAGTGGAATCTGGCCTGTGGAGGGCCAGGCACTTTGAAAGGCTGGTGTCAGAGCAAGTGTAAGCAAGTTCCCTGAAGTTCAGCCTTTATAACATCATGTAACTCAAACATTGCTTCAAGGCACCACCCACCTTTTCCAGTGGGAATCTATTGCAATGGTTCTCTTGGAAGCAGCAAAGAAGGAAGGGGGAAGGGTGTTAAGTACGTGCTTTCAGAAGGGATTGTGGATATGTGAGTGGGTTGAAATGAGGGGGGTGGGAATGACAAGCAAAATGGAATAAATAACCACCACTGCCACCAAAATATTCTGCTTAAGGATGAGGGCGTACACCCTACAGCTGTTAGCACTGTTCAGCATATTTTGCATATTTACATATACCAAGTATTTCCAAATATCCTTGTGTTTGTTTTAAAATCCCACACAGAGATGTCTGCTAAAGATGTTACAGTGGAAAGCTGATTTTCTTGGTAGAATTCGTAAAATATTTTCAAAATTTTCTGTATACATTAGAAGTTGAGCACAAGAATCCTGTCTAACCACATTAGAGAGAAATCTCAATTAGACCATCTACCGATCACATAGAATTTAGAGCAAAACACCCATGTTCTAAGGCAAAGATAGCATCTGGTTGGTTGAAGCTATTTTTAAAATATTTTTATCTTGGGAGTCAATAAAAACTGAAAACTGAGTGATATCACCTAGTGATATTTGGTTAGCCCTGAAGCCATCAACGTGAGATTTTCTTAATTGCTATTGACTCTAATCTTTGATTAAGAAAGGTGTGTGTTTGTGTGTGTATCTGCGTGTGTGTGTAAAATGATTACACTGGATGTCTCATATTATCATTTTCTTTTGGACACATAAAAGTCGACAAAACCATAGTCCATTTGAAAAAGATTAAGGGTCTTAGAGCAGAAGGAATGGCATAGTTTAAAGCTGTATTTTCCTTTTAGCAAGATCCACAAGAAAAGGATAGCATGTCATGCTTAAAGGGGAACAGATTTTGTGTTTTTTGGCAAGATATTAAATCCTCTGTTGCTATATTTGGCTCCCTGCAAATAGCCTCTTGTACAAGTGCAAAGCAAAGATCAATGCTGGTGTTCTTCATTCAGTCACAGCCAAACTTGGTATGGAAAGTAAAACACTTGTGCTCAAGTGTTGTTTCTAAGAGTCTTGTGGGGATTTTATTGATCAACAGCATTCCAGCAAATAGGTATCCACTTTACACATTAAATGAATCAAAATATTTGCTTTCCCTAACAGTTTCTCCACTAGTTAACTGATTGCAGATGTAATGATTCAATCTGGACAGAAATATAAAGCTCAGCTATGTTGACATGATCCTATAGAGACATGTAATCAAATGGTACAACAGGTCAAATGAGATGCTTGGATACTTAGGACATCACAGGATGGGCTTATGTTCTCAAAAAAAGGAAGCAAAACAATTAAATGGTAGTTGATTGTCCGTAGAGAAAACACTTCAGCTAGGAAGATTCTGTACCAGATGTCCTAGTCTCCACCTCCCCCTGAATGCTTGTCTTACATAAATACCACAAAACCCTTTAGATTCCAAGGCACTATATTAACCAGTGAGATGTTTGAAATTGCAACAGGAATTTCTTTCATATGCAGTTATTTAAGTGAATGTAGATGAATCCTGCACAATATGTCCATTGCAGAAACACTATGTTTTGCTAGTTCCAGTGATATATTAAATCTTACCACATTACAAAATTGATAAAACAAATGATAGAAAACAAAGCGTAATCATGATTGGTAGAATAAAACCCCCCAAGCAAAATGGCTACATCTTAATCCTCTAGAAGAAGCTGTGAGTTACCTTATATAGAAAAAGAAGGTTTTGCAGATGCGATTAAACTAAGGGCCTTGAGATGCTGAGATTATCCTGGGATTTTCCAGGGAGCACCAATGTAACTTCAAAGGTCTTTAAATATGTAAAAAGGAAGTAAGAGAGGGTCAGGGCTCTCTCCAGTAAACTTGACCAGGTGCTGTGGCTTTGAAAGGAGAAAGAGGGCTATTAGCAAAATTCTTCAGAAACAGTAAACAACAAAAGACTCTCTGGAATTCAGAAGAAAGGCTCTGTTACTTTGATTTAAACCAAAGACCAGTGCCTAATATTTGACCTATATGACCATAAGATAATAAACTTGCTCTATTTTAAACCAATGAGTTTGTGATATGTTTTTGAGCAATCACAGAAAACACCTAATGTTAATCTATTCTGAATGGGCCACCTGTGCCAAATTCTTTCACCTGTAGGCTGGTGGGGCTACTGGTTTAAATACTATTTTCCAGGCTTTGTAGTTTCACTTTAAAGAGAAGTTTAATAAAATGAATCAGAGGGCCGCTGCAGGGCAACTCTAACTATCTTAAAAATATTAAGATTTTGGTTGGTTCCTTCCAGGGTCTCTTCTTCAATGTCAATGTATTGCTAGGAAAATATTGTTTATTTTTCCTAACAGCAAATCCTGTAGTAACAAAGGCAAAAGATAACAAAAACAAAACACACCTGAAGGGAGAATGGTAACTAACTTTAGAAGCACTGTACTCATAAATTCAAAAGCATCCCACAATTACTATAAGCCATTTCACTTTTACGTTCATTGTACACGTTATAGCCTACTCCTCAATGTGACATATCAATGTTTTGGCTCTAAAAGTTGATCCTTATTTTAAAAAAAGAAAATTTAAGAGATTCTAGTTTCCAAAGGTATTTAGAAATTGCTTGATCTAACAAGAAAAAAATCAAGTACCTTTAGTTAATTATCCAAGTGCAATCCCAACCAAATGCTATATTAAAATATAAACACTAGTTCACATTAAATTATTTATTGAACAAATTGAAAATGACATGTTTTAATTACAAAGTCCTCTATCATCTTAAATCAACAGTTTTGAGGCTAGCACTTAAAGAATGAATAAAAATATGAAAATGTCTCTTCCCCTAACCCCATGGAAAACAGGAAAAAAAGTTTTATAATTAGCATATAAACTCAAAAGTTTTAAGAATTTTTTGTATATTAAAAATAATAGTACAGCTATGATTAATTTTTCTTTCTGTAAAGGTAAAATTAAAATAGCATATAGATCTAACAAATCTGGAATTTCACTGCATTTCGATGTTTTAAGATAATATTTTTGTTATTAGCGTTCAATTTACCTGATCAAGAGACAAATATAAAGTTCATCACATTATGTATTTCTTTATAAAAGTATTTCATCTTACCTTGACTTACATAATGAAAAAAATTATGAGTGTTTTCCCTTCAACATAAGCACTTTAAAATGATACAAAGAATTCACATGAAAACCCTTCCCTATATTGTATATCCAGAAAAATGTATGGAATAGTATTTTTAAATCAGATATGATATCTAAGGCAGTAAATATTCTAAGAAATTAAACCAAGTGTGTAAATAATCATTAACTTTTGTCCTAGCCACACATAGAAAAAAATGTACATCTCTATTAGTATAGATATCATTAGAAAAGTTCACATCTATGTATATACCAAAAACGCTAAAAAAAAAAAAAAGTCCTTATATCCAAAAGAATTACTAGAACAAAATTTAGTCATTCAGAAAATTTTAAATAGGAAGCTAATTGATGGTGACCTGCCCTTTCTTAAAGGTGCATTACTTAATTAATTGTAAATTGGTAAATTATGTTTAATTAGTATTTACTTAGCCAGAAGGAGATTCAGATAAATTGACTTTTCAGATCCAATTGACTTTTAATTTGAAGATAACAATAATTTGATCAATTATTTGAAACAAAATATTTTTAAACCAACAAGAAACAGTGGACAATAAAAGAAATAGAATATTTAAGATATTTAACAATAATGACTTAGTATATTGGAAAATGTACAGGGTAAAATTCCCAGAGAGCACAAAAAGAAAAAAGAAAAAAAAGCCTGACAAATTTTGAAAGTCTCTCCTGTGATCAGTCTCTATGACCAAGTTACCAAGATAATTTGAAGCTGTTGAGACTAAGGTTATCTTGCAGATCCCACACCAGCCACAATCTCCAGTCATCCTCTTTTGTGTCACCTACATTGTCACCTACATTGTTTAGCTAATGCTTTAACCTGATTTTTCTAAATGAATTTTAATAATAGTTTTAAATACAGAGTTAAAGGGTTTTTATGCCATGTTTTTAAATAACAAATTTTAATTTATCTCTCAAAATAGCCATGTTTTCCAAAATATTTTATTTTTTATGCCAGAGAATTGACAAAATAAAAGGAAAACAAAACTGAATCCTTAGAGTTCTGTATGGCAAATTGGCAAGCTGATCTCTGTTTTGGTCTCATACAGTTTCTGCTTTTTGCTATCCTCTGTCTGATGCAAAGGTGATCAATCATAGAATCAAACTGCCATCAATAACCCTTTGTAACGGCAATGGTTCAAGTGAACTCTTTCTATCTACAATAACTGACACAGTGTCAACATCTGCTTCCAATGAAGTTGTTCCCTTTTTTCTCAAGTATAGTAAATCTGCTGACTGAGATCGTAAAGAGTTGGTTTTATGTTTTTCTCTCCTTTCATGAGTAAGACTTTTTTTCCATCATATTTTGCAATTTTCCCTCCATGGCAATAAAAAAAAATCCCATAACTTCAAAAATGATTTTTTTCTTCCAGGTGCTAAGGAAGTCCAAGATATAACCCGAAAATATCCACTTTGGTGGTTAAATAAAACTGTTATCTTCATTTTGGAGAAAATAATACAGGCTCCCAGATAAATGAAATTTTGGAATAGTGTAAGAAAATTGGACCTCTATACCACTAAGAAATTAATCTATTTTATTTTATGATTTGCACACTGATTGCTGCATAAATGGGTAATGGGTATGGAAAGTAAAGATAAGAGATATTTGAGAATTCAATTTTATGATCACCTAACTCTTAGATATTTGTAGTAGCTGTCATTTATTAAACATCTATGATGAACCTGATTATATTTTAGCCTTCATAACTGACATATATTATTATCCCTCTTTACTCATCAGAAAAATAAAGTTTGAAATCATACATAAACACTTGTGGCTAATTCAGAATTCAGAGAATAACTTAATATTCAAGCCAATAATCTATTCCATTAACTCATCTGCTTCTCTGTTCATTCACCAGCCAGAACTCTTAACAATAATACTTTCTTTTTCTATCAATTTAAAGCCATTGCCCAGTTGACTTCATTCAGGAACTATTATGTAAAAAAAGAGCATTCAGTAAGGGGTAGGTTGCAGTTTTTTTAAAATACAGTTTCTGATTTACACTTTCAATGACAAGCATAATATTAAACCAGAGAGCAAATGTACAAGCTAGATAAATTGTCTTACATTCTGCAGGTATTCGAGCAGAAATGAGCATGTACTATTTGCATAATGAATAAGGAGCTCCTCAGGGGTATCTTTCATTACAGTGCCTAGAATTTCTTTTCTAAGATTATTATAAACTTAAATAATTAATTTCTCAATTACTTGTTAACAGTTCCCAATTGCAGATTTTTTCTTAAAATAATAAAGTAAATAATTTTGAAAATAAAAAAAGAGAAAAATTAAAGGGGAAACTCAGAGAGAATTCTATCCTTCTTGAGAAACACTGGTCTTTAAAAAGTTTAGAAGTTTTTTGTTTAGTTTTGTTTTTCTAAATAAACAAGGAACCAAATAACCAATTAGAGTCTAGCTTGTCACAATTATGTCATTCCTTTGCTCATCATAGTTTGGTAGTTGAAGCACAGACAGATTTTCCAGTGTCTAGTCCAAGATCTTTTAAAAGCTTGAATAGCATAATTTGTAAAATAGTAAAAAATGACATAGTTTCAACAGAAATTAGGGGTAAGAGGCAAGGCAATTTTAGCCCTAAACAAATCTGTTTGGAAATCTCTACATTAACATCATTTTAATGTGAGAAAAACAAACCCCATCAGTGACAGCATTTTAAACTTAAAATAAGTTCAGAATATTATAATAAAGTAAAACTCGTCCTCTTTTATGACTTCTAGGTGTAATGGTAATCTAATAAGGGCAGACCAAAGAAGTTTATAGAGATATGGGCTGTTTCTCTTTTTACTTAGATTTGGATCTGTTCTTATGTGGGTGATATGCCAACAATATTTAAGCCTGTTCTCAATGAAGATCTCACTTACAAATGAATCCTGAATACACCAAAATGCAGCACTCCAAATTTTTTTAGACTCTCAGTGCCACAGAATGTTTTATCTGGTAGTTACTAGAAGTAACACAGAGAAGGGTCTAAATTCGTGAGATGCTATCTAATTGTCTGTTTCTCTCCTCCAGTTCTGTTCAATAGAGAATAAGAAAAAAAGAACACAAAGTTGTTTTTTTTTTCTCCTCCTCTTAAAGGGAAAATCTAACTGAATAGTCTGACTGAATTAGAGTACAACACTATTCAACAAGAAACTGCAAAAAAGTTAATAGCTTCCTAAGGGAAGAAGAAGGAAGTAAATAATCCCCAGTGAGTCATCCCATGAGAACTCCAGATACTTATCTGAAAATTCAGGAGTATACAAGATAAACAAATTGTATAGATTCATTCAATTCTGTACTTGAACAATTTGGCAAATTACAATGTTATCAAATCAAATTTCTGTTCAAAGTTTGTTTCAGAAGGAGCAATATATGGAATGATGAGAATAAAGCAGGAGAATACACAGGTTTATAACTCACAGAATGCATAATACAGAGATAAGAGAAATATTTGAAAATCATCTGTGAGAAATCTGCATGTTGTGTTGTTCTTGTATCTAAAACGCTCACACATATTACATATCACAATGCATGATGAAAAGTAACATTCCACTAACCACTGTATTTCACATGGAAGTTGTTGCACAGAAATGGAAGAAACTTAAGAACTTCCACCAAATTAGGACTTCTATATAAGACTAGCTTTTAAATTGGACCTACTTGTGGAAGCAGCTAAAAAGATGATCTTACATTGAGAGTCTTTAAAACATCAATAACTTATTGTCATAGTCCTAATTTTCTTAATATAGTATTAATAGTAATTTCTACTTTACCTTATTTAGATCTTGAGGACAGTGTGAAGTTAAATCCTGGATTTTCAATAAAATATTTCCAATAATAAATTTTCAATTTATGGCCAAACTTCAGTAGTTGTATCCTAGATTCTAGATTAATTGTTTTGATTTAATATTTTTAAAAAGACATCAGTAAAAAACAGATTTAAACCCAAAAGGAAAACTCTTGTCAAAAACCCATGTGTACAATATTACATAAACAATATACTATTTTTTTTCAGCTTGCATTGATAGGCAACACCAGAAACAGTTACTAATCAAAGGACTTGTGTTGTGTCCACTACCTTTCCAGATATTATTCCTTCAAACTATTTCCAGGGAGATTCAATTTTTGCTTTTAAAATTTTGGTGAGTGAATTAGAAAGACGAAAAACAAGTCGCTGGCACACACAGCATAATTAAATGCAATTTTTTCCCCAGTAGCTGTATATAAACTCTGGTTCCATTTATCAAGAATGAATGGATGAGAAAGAGGATTATATACTCAAAAAATCCTCCATCTGGCTGAAAGTTTATTCACTTTCTTCTTAATAAATCTCCAAGTACTCTTTGAGAGAAATCAAATTAATGAAATATCGTTTCTTATTGTGATCATTAAAAACTCCTTTTCAAGTTGTACACATAATTCAAAACTAAATGAGCTACCACTGAATTAAATCTTCACTGAGATTTAATTTAAGACAACATGATATTGGCTTGGCTGAGTTGCAACTTTTGTTGAGAAGATATCAAACACTTGAGGTAACCTAGAAAGCACAGAGTGTATCACAGACATCTTAAAGACAAGCATTTTAAACATTTTGCCAGTGCTTCTCTGAGATCAAGTTCTTTAAACAGAACTTAACCATTTTTACAATATTAAAAAAAAATACATCCCTCAAAAATAGCCCATCAATGCTAAATCAAACTTTCTGTATTTCTACAAAAATAGATGCACATAGAGCTACAAAATTATATTCCTGAAAGAATGAGCATTTTCATTTGTGGTTCATCTTTTCCTAACAAGGTGGTTGGTTCAAAAAAAAAAAAACTAATCAAAATGAAAACAAAAAGTAAACCATGTATTGATAAAAGCAAGACAAAATAGAGTTGCACGGTTGGCAAAGGCTCAGATGAGGGAAAAATCAAATAAAAATGCTTTTCTTCAAAGTCAAGGACCCACTCCACTTCCTCAAGAAAAGGCTCCAAATCATAGTCAATTGGCTGACACTTCCTCTTCTTCTGTGTCTATTGTGTCCCATTGCAGAACAGAAAGTCCTGGTAGCATCTTGCTCCAGTGGGCCCTTAGATTCACACTCCAACCCAACTTGCTAATACTGTATTTCAGTACCATGGTGATTCCTTGCTCTTGTCTTGATGCTGTAGACCTAGAAAAGGTGACAATAAGGAAAATGAAAAGCATGAATACATTTATCAAAAATGGGTATAACCTCTAATGCATTGGCTGTAGAATCCAAAAAAGACAATTCAGGCAACTGAGCCATATGACCTAGGGACATTCTGATCTCTAGAAAGGAATTCTGCATGTGAAATCATAATTTTCAAAAAATCAGCTAACACAGTGACAATACCCCTAGAAGACCAGTGCAATCTGTACAGTACAAACCCCTTACCGTGACTTTTCTTTTCTTAGATTATAAGTGAATAAAAAATAAAACCATATACTGAAACATTTTTATTTCTAATTTCAAAGGCAAATATATGCAAGGATGGGGAAAATGTCAGCAATCCTAGAGGCATTTAATGAATACTTTGCAGCAATCATCAATATGATAATTTGGAGGCTAACGTGTGAATACTAGTGTTATTTTGAAAACTGTCAATAACAGGATTGCTATACATTATGGTAAATAATTAGACATGGTAAAAATTATGTGCAATGTTGCCAGTAAAATATATTTGGTTCACAGTTCATAGCATGAATCTATATTCTATTTATAAATTTACTTCTATATAGTTCAAATTTCTCCTAAAAGTAGTTTAGAAATCCTATAAAAATCTATGCTTCATAACAAGAAAATAAAATTTCCAGGTAAAGCAATAAAAACAGTGACAAATGGGAAAAATGAATATTAATGAACTCCAACTCAATTAAAATGATTAAGAAAAACATTATCAAAAGACACAAAAATGTGATTCTGATCTGGATTTAGTAAATCAATCAACTTATGATATATATATATATATATACATATAGTAAAGTATCTTCCTCTTAACCCACTTGAAGCAGCTTTGTTCTATTCCTGATATATTTGTTCTGAAGCACATGTGTGCACAAAAGTGAAAACTCAGATTTATGTGGACTCTTAAGCTGTTTAGAGACAAATACCTAAACCTGAAGAAAAAACTTTTAAACAATGGGTTAAAATGCATCGAGATTATTGTTGAATGTGTGCTGTAATGACAGGTGTATATCTTGATCTTTGAGCTAAAACTGCTAACTGGATTGAGTATCATTTAGCTGAATAGTTAGATGAGACAGCATAGTTTATTTCAATTGTTACAAACACAATTGCAATGATGTCATGCATCTCAACTTGTCAGAGAATTTATAAAACAGGTGTCACTACAAAACTGATACAATTGTTGATGGAGGATCCTAAGACAATCTCCAGTGCACTGATAAATGAAGAGGAACAAACAACAAACAGAAGACAAAGAACCTCATGGAACCACAAGTCACTTTGTTCTTTAACATTTGTATAGTGGGGGGAAAACACATATACACACAACTTTCTGCATGCTGAAAGATTGATTCTGTTCTAACTTGTGTTCTCAAGTATATTAGAATCTCGTTTAAATACATATCAATAATTTTCCTTTCCCATTAAAAGTAAAAGGAGGATAAAGAGATGTAACGTAAAGCAGAAATAAAAGGATTTGGTATATACTGATTCACTTTGAATTTGCTTTATTCATTTTTAAATGATTTTGTGGTTAGAATAATTTGCAACCTGACATCGTCCCTGTTGGGTGACTCTTATAATTCAAACCACCAATCTGCTGACTGAATAAATATTTTTTTCATTATTAAAGCATCTCATCTGTTGTATGACTCAATGTTTCCACACTGAAGGCTCCATCAATCTATAGAATGTCAGCACTGCAAGTCATGAATACTGTTGGAATCATCAGTGTGCTTTTTTATTAAAAAAAAAAGGGTAATCCATAGTTTACTTCGTAAAGACAGATGACTCCTTCAAAAATCATGCTAGCCTTTTTCTGTGGACAAGTAATACAATACTTAACATAGGTCTAAATTTTCTAACCAAAATAAGAGAAGACATTCTCTCATGACTTTTTCTTTTCAGTGGTTTTTGTTTCCAAATCTTTATATTATTACAAAACAAATTAAAAAAAAAACAAAGCATTTCATCCATAATTCAAAATATACTTAAATTCAATTAAGTCCTGTGGTTTAGTTTTTTATTGTTGATGGGGGAAAAAATTGAACCTTTGCTTTAACTAGCAGTTATTTAAATTTATAAATTTGAAAGTAAGTGTAAGTACAAGAAAAATGAGCTACAAACGAAGTACCTTGCTGCTATAAGAGAGAAGCAGGGATAATATTGCCCCTGGTAAATAATTGCTGAGAATACATCAGGTTATTAAAGAGCCAGTAAGTTTAATTTTCCACATGGAGCTAAAGTATACAGAATTATTAGCCAATATTCTTTATGTGACCCACATATATGTGGGATTTCCTCAAATTTTCTTACTGGAACACAAAATCCACTCTGCTGTGATGTTGTACCTACTCATATCTTTCTGCCTCCTTACTTTCTTAACTCAAACTTAGGTGATAATAGTTTATAATACATACTAAAATCTCTCCACTGATAATCTCAAATTACCTATCCCTATCTTTTTTAATAGTAGTACCTTTGTTTTAGTTTTATTCTTCAACCTATGGGATTTTCGATAGGAAAGAAAATAAACCTCATAAAAATTGTTACCAAACAATGTAGTCTGTGGAATGTGGCACTATCCTCTGTTTCTACAACTATTTGAGTCAAAAGCCTTTTATAAAATCAATCCAAAGAAAAGATAGCACCTTTCTCATACTTCTTTTTGTACTATTTAGATCCACTCTAATTTAACAGAACTCATGAGTATTAACAAAATAGTTCCCTTGATTTTTTATACTCTACATCTGCCATGCTTTTCCTAAGACAACCTAATTACACAGTAGCTATATTTGAGATGACAGCTTCTTTGATTGTGCAATAGGATGTTATATTAACTGATATATTTTAAAATATATATCTTTAATATAAACATACCCCCTCTCTCCACCTCTCCCTAGTGTTAACATTAAAGATATTGGGTGAGCCATTAAGGTTCATGATGTGGTTTATAAATGAACTAGAAAACAAAGACATCAAATAGCTAGAGTCTAGAATTCGATTGGGCTGTTAACTTGAAAGCCCACATGACCAGCTCTCCATTCAATTCCAACACAACACTACTATAACCTCTCACACATACACACACACACACACACACACACACACACACACACACACCACCACCACCACCACACCACACATCACACACCAAAACACACAGAGAGAAAAAAAAATCTATGTCTTCTAACAGAGCAATGGAAGTATGATCACAGAACATAATTTTGGGATAATTATAATAAGGAAGATAATAATAATGACTTCTTTTTAAATTTGAATAATCTGACTATATAAAATATCATTACTCAACATGTGATTTTTATAGCAGAGATTTTTAGAACAGAGTAGCCTCACAGATATATTTCTTGCAAAAAGCTCTGGGAATAATGAAATAGAGATGGCAAAAGGATATGCATAATGATTTTGAAATCTTGGGAAGTTCACTTTTCCTGATTTATCTCAACTCTTCAGTGCCTAATGAAAGATACTAAAAGTCTCATGGCACTCACTAGAAGGTTATAGAAGAAAACTCAGAGAAAATTGGGGGGGGGGGACCAGCCAGAATTTCCTATAACTATAATATGGGTGCCCTACAGCAGAAGAAATGGCATGGGCCACCCCACTTGAGCAATTTCTTTTCTTTTCTTTATTTTTTTTTTAATTTTTTAAAAATCACAACCTTCGTAAATGGTTTTTGGGACACCTCCCCTTCCCTCCTTCCTCCGGTGCTCCCTCCATTTTCTCAAACCCCGTTCTTTGTTGTTTGCTAGTCTGTGTTAATTCCATTAGTCTCTTTCTTTCCTGTGGCAGTGTTCTTTCATTGGGTGAGGGACTGTGTTGTTCGAAACAGGTGAAACTTACTGGTAGGTTTTCAGTCTTAAGATTGCATTGGACAGCCAGACTATATTTATTTGTGGTCTGTCCATGCTTTCTTATTGGATAAAACATGAACACTTAAAAGCAGAAGTCATTATAAGTAGGAGTAATATACAGAGAACTCATGAGGAAACATACTGGGAGCATGAATATATTTGGGAACAAGACAAGACAGGAGTGAAAGGACAAGGCCAAGAAGCAGAAAGCAATTTCTCAATTGATCATTTGTATAATGTAATTCTCTAGGGATACAGATGAAATCTTAAGGAGCGAGTAAGAGAAGAACTTGAGGACAGTTTTCAAATCTCTAAATGGACATTGTTTTAAACTTAGAACAATACAGGTATCATTGGGTTAGACCAAAGAATGTACAGAATTGGTAAAGTTTTGTTTATTCTAGTTGGTAGAAATAATAAATAAGTTCAATTACTGAAAAATTATACCTGAATCTCAGTGCACTTGAATTTCAGAGACTGATTGTCACAGTCATACTCACTAGAAAAGCATGTTTAACGTCTAAGATAGTATAATCACTTGACACTACCATTGACTTAAGTCCTTAAGTAAGTTAAATATGCTTTCACTTAATTTTATTGTTGGAGATAATGGTAACCATACACTAAAGAACATGCTGTTGATAAAAAGAGGAGAGAAAGGAAACTTAAATCCCTGAGTGTGGGTAGAAAATTTTGTGATCTGAAAGTAAAAGAAGTTCTTAAGTAAAGGAAAACATTTCTTTTTATAGATATAAAGAATCTAGAAACCTTTTGGGTAAAAATGTCTGCTATTAGGCTAAAATAATCTGGTACTTACTTCAACATTAAAAAAAATGAATTCCCTCTTTCATTATTGCTTTAAGATTAGTCATATTTAACACCATACAAATATATACAAATATTTTGCAAATCCAACTCTGTGTCAGATTCTACATCAAAATACACAGCCTTCATCATCAATTTGACATCTACATTGATACATTGATAAATGACCACAAACTGGCACAAGAGACAGTCATATTATCTCCTCCTACTTAATAAAATTACCATTGTTAATGATCATACAACTGCATTTGTTTGTCTGAGACCTATGGCAATCAGTTTAAAAGCTACTTAAGAATTTCTAAATAAGATCTACTTGGGGGTAATACCTTAACATTAACAGGGGAGAATAATTAAAGTGAAAGTTACCCAATTTTGGAAATGTGATTTAGTTTTTTTCAGGTGAACATCACATTATCAAGAACTTCTTTCATTGTTTTTCAAATTTTTGAATTTGTTTTCAATTTTAGATATCATGGAGATTTTGTTAAAAATCAGAGTCAAAAGTATTTATAAATTAAAAGTTCTACATCATAACTCTTTCAGCATACACCTCCCTGAGTAAACACATACACCCCACTATTTATGCTGTGATGCAACATGTAGATTTCACCAGTAATAATATTAAAAAAAATTACCCATGTAATCCTTTTAAAGAGCTGAATAATATCTGTACAAACCAGTGAAAACCAATTCTGACCAGGTCAAACGGGTTCTGATCAATTCAAAATGGTTCTGAATGGTTCATCAAGTTTAAATATGCTCTGATCAGCTCAAAGTGTTTCTGACAGGTTCAAACAAGTTCAAAATGGTTCTGACCAGTTCAGTACAGTTCAAATCAGATCCGACAAGTTCAAACTGGTTCTAAATGATTCTATTTAGTTCAAATTGGCTCTGAACAGTTCAAATCTACTCTGACCAGCTCACATCAGTTCAAACTGTTTCTGATCATTAAATCCAGTTCAAGTAAGCACTGACCAGTTCAAAACAATTCTGAAAAATTCAAACTGGGTCTGATCAATTTTACCCTGTTCAAAATGGCTGGATTTGAACTGAAAAGTTCAAATTCATTCTGAATGGTTTAAAGCAACTCAAACAGGCTCTGTTTTTTATTCTGACTAGTTCAAGCAAGTTCATACCACACTGAATTCAAACCAGCTTTGACCAGTTCAAACCAGTTCTGATCATTAACAACATTTCTAACTGCTTGAAACCAGTTCAAACAGGTTCCAAATGGTTCAAACCAGTTCAAAACCTCTCTGAGAGGTTCAAGCTTCGTTCAAACTAGTTCTGAATGGTTCAAGCAGGTTCTGACCAGTTGACTAGTTCAAACCAGTTCTGATTGGTCCAAATCAGTTCAAACTGGTACTAACCAGTTCAATTCAGTTTAAGCCAGTTCTAACCAGATCAATTCAGTTCAGTTCAAGCCACTTCTGACCAGTTCAATTCCGTTCAAACTGGTTCTGACCAGCTCAAATGCATTGACTAGTCCAAACCAGTCTATCAAAGTCAAACATGCTCTGTCAATTTAAGCCTTATCTATATTTAAGTTATCCACAGATGGACAGCAAATTCTTGAATAATTTTATTCAATATCATTTCATCATGAAATTATTAAAAAAAAAATGACTCCAAGTGAGAACTACTACCTGTGTGGAATAAGCATACTCTTCCCATGCCTGAGTGTGTTTTCTCTCTGTATTTTAGTTTCCTCCAAATTGTAAATATGTGCACATTAAGTTCATCAGCATGCTTTAATTGCCACAGTGTGATTTTGAGCAGAGATCATTCAGAAACACAGACATGTGTACAAATATACTTGCTCCTTATCTGAATTTTTGGGTATATATGAAAAAGTCCTAAAAATGTTTGTGTAATTATAAAACTCATGAGTATATACACATTTACATTTACATATTTTATTTAGGATGGTAATATTTCAGGAAACTTACCTCAATATGCAATATTTTTTTACTATTTAATACCATTAATACAGATTAAAACTAATTGTTTCAAATTACATTTTGTTCAGTAGCTAAACATGTAAACATTTCCTTTCTCTAAATTTTATCTTTGGGCAATATTTTATGATTTTAAGAAGTAATTTATTCATTCAAATTTTCTAAAAATTTATAAATTAGGTATATTAGAGGTTTTCTCATGTACAGCAATTATTTTTCAGTCTGATGATCACTAAGTACTTCCAAAATAAGTCCTTAAATATTGAACAATAATTCTTTTCAAAATCATCAAAATGAAGATCTATTCTTGAACCAAACTAAAGATTAAATTTATTATGACATTTGTATTATAATTATACCCCTATCATTACAACTCTTGCACACTAAAACAAAGGTAGAATATACTTAACTATGACAGTGTGATAAATTTATTAACAGGGCGATTTTTATGTTTTATTTTTTTTTCTCGAGGTGCACTTATAATTGCCTTAAAATCTACATTGTCATAAACAATGAGCTGAGAACTGTCTGAACTTGTCAAAATATCTTTAAGTTCAGATTCAAAAGAAATGTAAACTCACTGAACCTGAATTACTAGAAGACCATAATTTACTGTTATTGTCAGAAGCATAGCACCTGCACACCTGAGGCAAACATTGCAGGTGACAAGCCGTTCAGTGCCCAGGTGTCTTCCATTGCTTTAGATTTCCCAGACCCAGACAGCAAGCCCCCCTCAGCTGTCTGCCCTCTCAAAACCTTCCACTCCACCAAATGTCAAACTCTCCCAGGGCACAGACACTATAGCCATTGCCTTTAGGGACATCTACTTTCTTAGACTTGTATACATTTAAAATGCCCAGCTGGAAGGGAAATTGGCAAGTACTTTAAGCATCAGGATATGGAATTACAAATCTGAGCCAGTTTTAAAACTGACCTTCTGGACAAATATAAAATAAAAATCGCAGATTTAGGTAGTTTTTGATCTCAGCAGCAATTTACTGACTGTGCTTCAATTTTGAATGTCAATTTGATAACCTCTTAGGTGAGAGAAGCTGAGAACCAGAAGTGCAATGTGGAATGTAGACAATGCTCACCAATTCAGTGGCCTCAATTTCAAAAACAGATATAAAGAACTTAAAAGACAGTAACATTTTTTTTTTAAAAAAGAAGAAGAGGAGTAGGGAAGACTGAAATGGAATACCTTCTGTAATTTCTTCTACAGACTTTCTCCCAGAGCTGGAGGGGAGCAAGACCGAAAAATGCTTGGATCAGTTATTGTAACTGAAACCACAAGTTATAATACTCTCAAGAGATTCTAACTATCCAGACATCTGTTGGATAACAAATGCAGCCAAACACGTATCTTTAAAGAGGTTTGTAGGTTATGCAGTGACAGCTTTACAATCCAGAAGATAGATAATCCAACCAGAGGAGTTAATCTGAATCCATTGCTTGCCCATAAAATCATAACTGGGGACACTACACTGACACAGGTAACACTGTACATGGGAACATAAATTTTTTAAAGGTCCCTAGTTTTTAAAAACTGCTTTATAGCTGTAATAATACAAGTGCAAATTAATGTCCATTTAATTTAAGTAATTGGTATCTCTAGTAGAGTAAAACACAATGGAAAGTGTTCGGTAACAGTGGTGCTGCACTTATATCATTTCTACAATTGACATCTATTTCCATCTCACTTATTTGTGATATGAACCAGAACTTACTATCTGACATTTTCTATCTAATCCAAGAAAAATTCTATCCAATCCAAGAAAACAAATAGGACTTCAGTGATTATGAAGATACCCAGTGTCCCCTGATGGTGTTCAAGGATAACAATCATGAATATAGCATTATAAACACTTGCTGTGGTTGAAAGAAAATAAGTGAAAAAGTGTGAAATAACTATTACTTAAAGCTGAAATGGAAAACTGGCATATTTTGCCTTCTAGTAATCTCTTGTGAAAAAAATTGATTTTTTTTTTGCCAAGGAATTAAAACAATGTTGTTTATATAGACAATTGTTCATGAAACCTCATATTTCTGATAAATAAGCCAATAAAAGAGTTAGGCAATCTGTAGAATGTTTGTCTATAATCTTGGTAGTTTATTTGAAAGTTGATAGAAATTGGGGACAAGTTCGGAAACAGATTTTTCATCTGAGCTGTTTGTTTTAGAAGCACCCCTAACGACAAAGCGCTGCCAAAAAGATAATCTGCTAGAACAAAAATCACTGACTCCTGGAGAGATCATTTCATGTGAGTAGCTCTTCATACATAGCTCTTCATAGAGTTTTCAATTTCCGTATTTCCCCATTAAGGTGGGGAAAGTTTTCCTTAGGATTACATGGTATAGTTTGAAAAAGCATGCAAATCCCAAACATCATGACTTGACATCAACTCCTTTAAGAATACAGTCAAAAGATGATAAATTTGCCTAATTTTGAATGCAGTTTTTAAAATAACATATCAAAAAGCAAAAGATGCTACCGGTGTAGAAAGGATTCAAACTCATTGACTAAATTAACATGCAAATGGAAAATGATTAAGCTTCTAGTTCATGACTTTTAAAGATTTAATAGATTTTTTGTTTAATCTTTTTTTATGTATAGTTTTAACTTCATTGCTCTTCACAAAATTTTCTGCTTATATGAGTAAAAAAAAAAAATACACCTCAGCAGTGGGGTAAGCAAAATGGAATAAAGTTTATTTACCACCATCTCATTCCACATGGAAGAATATTCTAATTGGAGAAAACTATGGTTAAAATGGACTAGAAGACACATATCCTGATTCTCACATCAAATTCTTATTTTCATGATTCTTTCTCATGACATTCCCACTGTCTGACCCACCAAAAAAAAAAACATTGTTTTCACTGCATCACCAGTACCAGCACTACCACTAGTGTGAAATTTGACTGTTATAAACTTAACAACTATGATCCAAGAACAGAAAAGAATTAAGTGAGGTATAGTGAACAATTACAGAAACATTCAAAGCTTGCATCTCAATTATTCATGATGTCTCATAGCTCCAGTGTGAATTTTTCTGTTAGAAATGTACTAATATTTATTGAGAACAATGAAAGTTTTAATTCTGCTAAATCACTGTCACTACAGAAAACACAATTGCATGTGTTAGCACATTGGAATCTTCCAGTGTCAGAATTAGACACATTGCTCAAACTCATACATCAAAGTGGTAACAGGAGACCAGAATCTAGTTTTAGACTCACTACTTTCACAATACACATCTCTGAACACACATATCTGTACTTCTACAAATATTATAAACACCCTATATCACCAACAATTGTATGAACCCCTGCAGGAATTGGGGGGCAGGGGTACAAAACATTAATAAAATCAAAGTTCCTCTCCTCTTTTTTCTTATCTCATTCATATACATATGCATATACACAGGCAAAACCAGATGACTGTATAGATGTTTTTCCTTCTAAACCCTTCCTCTCTTTCCCCTTAAAATCACATTTGTATTACTAATAACTGAAGCTCCACAGGAAACACAAGTTAACAAATTAGTTTTTTCTGTTTTCACTGAACTACACATACACGAAACTACTCCACACTCACACAATACCTTGCAATTCTTTCAAACAAGACCATAAATAGGTTTTCTCCATTTATTCTTTAAAGATCAACAACATCACATGTAACATAATTCAGTACCCCTCTCAATGTCTAGTCACTTAGTAACAGCTTATTGAAACTCTGAACATTGTCACAATAAGCAAATATTTTTGTGTATGTATCCTCCAATGCTGTGACTTGTATTAATTTGATAGAAACTCAGCAAATGAGAATGTTCAGTCAGTTTATGTGTATTTTTAATTGTAATACATTTTCCAATTGACCTCTCTTTAAAAGTCTACAATTTAATTTTCTATCAACAAAGCATCAGAAATTGCATTTTTCCTTAACCAAAATGTCATTTTAAGGATTCTCTCTCTCTCTCTCTCTCTCTCTCTCTCTCTCTCTCTCTCTCTCTCCCCCCCCCCCCCCCGTCTCCTTGTCTCCCTCTCTCTCCCTTCCTCTCCCTCTCCTCCCCTTTATGTGCATACACTTATTTGTATTAGTACTCAAATACACCTTAAATTAAACTTTCGGAACCCTCTGGAAGTCTACATTTGTCCTCTGAAGGCAACCTGTAAGAGAAAATCTCCACCCTATAGGCATTGTGGCATTATGGCAACTTGTATGCATGAAAGTGCAGCAGCGTGTATGGGCAACATCTACAAGATTCGGGAAGAGCAGGGGAATTTCATTAAAGTCCTCCGGAATCCAGCCATGGATACTGAAAACTGACAGCAGTGTTCTGGAATGCATTTCTCCCTCTGATTCACCATCCAGTTACTTTTCATGCAGATCTCACTCTCTGGCTGGGATCTCCTGGCATTTTGTCTGCATCTCAAAGATGGTTTCCATTACCCTTCTGGTCACAAAATTGTCATTCTGGACATGTGCCCTAAACAACTGACACCATTCAAGAGTGTGTAAATATTTTAAAATACCTTTGCTGTTTTTTTTTTAATCTCAGTGGAAAATAAGTTAATGACATAACATGAAGAAAAAGAAAAAGCTTTGCAGGAAGTGTAAAGCAACTAGTTACTAGAATCTTTATTATGACAGAAGTATAACAAACAGAGTTAAGAAAAGCTTTCAGAGAAAGTATTTATTCATAGAGATTGTTTCTGGTATCTTTCTTAAATCTACAAGTATTGCCTTGTGACATTTTAAGTATCTTTGAGATATTGTCCTGAGTATCTCAAGCTAAGAATCCAGATAATTAGAAATCATTATTAAACAGCACAACTGTCACTGAAAAGTCACATGGTCTATGGATGCCTTCTGGACAGAAATGAAACTGATGCATCTATCATCTGAACCCAAATGATTAGAAGTAAGTTTTCGCCTATTCTTTTGTATACCATTAAAAGAAAATTTGTCTGTTTCCTTATTTTTAATAAAAATCACTAATGCTATCAGGAAAAGTTTCAATAAATCACTAACCTACAACCTTTAGAATTCAAAGAAAGTTAAGTGGAAAGGAGAAAAATTTCCTTGAGCGGAGCTACTAAAATATTAGTTATTTTGTGTCTTCTCTTGGGTGAAAAATACCCTTGTGCTAATATTTTATATGAATCACTTTTCTGTCAGTAGTAATCACTCTCCAAATATTTCTCTCCAAATTTGTCACATCTCTTTTTCAGGAATAGGAGTGTTATATAACAATAAGTATTCAAATGCCATGAGTTAAAAACTCTTGGTTCTTTTAGTCTTTTGATTTTTTGTAAATATATAGGTTTATAAAGAGAAACAATTCCAGAGGTCACTGAATATAAAACTCCATGATTTTAATATCTTTAATATGTCCAATGAAATTTAAAAAGTAGTAACATTTTTAAATGAAATGTGAAAATAATTTATCATGACCATTCTAAGAACTTTATATAAATCACAATCATTTCTGCCCAGACTCATCAGCACCAGACCACCTACAGCCAAGCATAGGTCTTGATCTAGATGTGATCTAAAGAGAGATGGCAAACTTACAGGTTGGATGAAAGCAAGTGGTAACTTGACACTCATCAGTCTTTCTGGGGAGAAAAATTCCCGTTTCATTTGCTACTCTGGCACATTAGCTATTTATACTTTCTTAATTTTGTATATTTATAAAAATAAGATAAGCACATTTCTAGTAATAAACTGAAGTGTAAAGCATTCATATAGGATAGAGTGGGGCTGTGACTATGAGCTTGACAAAGTAATTTAGTCTATTTTAAAGGGAATCCTACAGAACAAAATTTTGAGCAAAAGTTACAACTTAAATTGCAAATACATTTTTTAATCAATGAGATTCCTCCTAAAATATTCATATAAAGCTATTTTTAAAAATATAAATCATAAAACTTGTGTTACAAACTTACACAACCTGAATTAAACAAGTGATTTTCAGATCTACAATCTATTTGTAACTGTTTTTCTTTCTAGCAAAAACCCAATGTCCCTCCCATTCAATGGTAAAAATCTTAAGATTTCCCTAATACCTGAAGACAGATTTTTTAGTGTAAGATGAATAATATATACTGGTTGAGACCATAGTTTGTGGCAGAATCACATCATGATACACTCATCAAATCTACTAGTATGTCAATATATGACTTCTGCTTATATGACAAAATTATTTGAGCCATTAGAAAAAAATATCAACATATATTAGTTTCCTTTTTGCATCAGATTTCCTAAACCTATAATATGGCATAATATTGTTTTGTTCTTAATTTTAGGCTACCTTTACTTACCTTGCCAGAAAGAACATGTATATTTCCACTCTAAGTTTTGTATATGTGTTATTATATCCCTAAAACTAAAACACACACACACACACACATAATCATAAAACTGTAACTAAAACAACATGAAAGATGCTAAGAAAAACACATCTGTGGATCTAGAGATGAAAACAATCTCAAGCCATGAACAGCTTGTGTTTACAGAGAAGTCATAGCAGAAATAATGACTCCTTTTCTTTTTGATAAGTTTAAATACTGTGAATGAAGTGGAAGTTACAAATAAAATTAACTTTGCATTATAGTATAAAAGTCTCACTAACAAATCTTTACTGGAAAAATGTATTTCGAACTGGGAATGTGTAACATTGCATTTCTTAGATTAGGTGGATTATTGGCAAAAAAAAGGAGATAATAAAATGCACTGTATGGTTATAAGCACCGAGATGTCTTGTATGGTTATAGATGAACACTACTAGGTCAGAATATACTTAATATCATCATGAAATAATCTGAACATGATAAGATACACAGGTTTATTATATACTATATGCATATCTTATATGCTAGATCTAATATGCTAGATCACAGTCACAGATATTTCTACATTTAACTCTCTTCTTTCTGATCCACTTAGGGCCCTGGTACAATACTCATTTCTATCTGAAGTTAGTTCTTTACATGCTAGGATACTTCTTCTTTCTCTTAACCCTCTAGATAATATCAGCCCTGCCCATCCTTCATAACTCATATCTCTACACAGAAGTTTCATGTAAGAAACTTACTGACAAAAACTGAAAAAATGACATTTATTAAGGGAAAAATAATCTAAGCGCCACAGCACTTCCCAAAGATAATTCTATGAGAAGTTAATAAGTATGTACAAACCAAATATGCCCATCAAAAATGAGATTGGAAAAATCTATTAAACCAAACTGAACATATGTCTTTACTAATGAATGTATAATGCAGCCGTTTACAAACTGAAATGACTTGTGCTCTCAAAGAGTGGTATAGTCAATGCAAATGCATTCTTTTCACCATTGACCTCTACTTTTTTCAATTAATCCCGTATCATCACATTCTGAAACTTATCTCAGAGGATCTGTGGAACCCAATTTTGAGACCCATAAACAAGGGGTCAAAGCCTTGTGTTGGATTCTTAATAATCATTTTTGTTAAAGATGGGTATTTTCACAGAGAGAGCAGATAGAGACTCCCTATGATCTTATCAATTCACTGATCATTCCAAGGTATCTGTATGTATTGTCTACTCAATTGAGGAAGGAATAAGTGAAAGTGAACAGCCATGACAGGAAACCTATGAGGGTGGCACTGATGAGGAACAAGAGGCAATGTGGATACAACATTTAAGGAGGCATGCACTCACTTGAGTTAAGACCCTTCAGAAAACAAGAACCAAATCATTGCAATCTTAGGGAAAAAATTTTGCCTACCAAATCTCAGAATACTATTTCATTACTATTTGTAAATATATTTTAATTTGAAATTATAAATGCTCTTTTAAAAAATTCAGTATAGAATATAAAAAGTGGCATTCTCTTAACTCCATTATTCTTCTCTTAGCTGTATACCCAAGATAAATAAAATTATGTCCACATATAAAAGTTCACATAAAAACTTGTACCCAGGTTTCATAGTAGTATCACTGACATTATCCAGATATTAGAACCTGGTACAACACTCACACTCACATTCATATTAGGCACAAACCTACTAAAGAACATATCAACAAATGTGGTATAACAATAAATGGCACAGAATTTACCCTTAAAAAGGAATAAAGGGTATAAAAAGGAATAAAAGGTCTGATAGAACAAAGGCTCAGTAAAATAATGCACACACACAAAAAAGGACACATACTGTATGATTTCATTTAAATGAAATGTCCAAAGTAGGAAAATCCATGGAGATAGAAGGCTAGAGTTTGCCAGAGCATATGGAGAGGAAGGCATAAGGAGTTATGCCTAAAAATACATGTGATTTTGTTGTTCAGGTAATTAAAAAAATGTTCAGAAATACAATGCTGTGTACATACTTCAAAATAGCTAAGAACACAGTATATGAAATATAGCTCAACAATAAATTTTTAAAGTTAAAAATAATGAGTGCATGTGTACCTTCTTTTATTAAACTAGAATATATATGTAAACCTTTATAATGTGTAAGGTACTTTGTAAATATCTTGCCTCATTAATTCATTTAAGCCTCAAAAGAACCCAATAAGGCATCTTTTAAAGATAGGGATGCTGAGCCATCAGAAGGGATAAGTAATTTGTCCAAAGTCTTACATCAAATAAGTGACAGAGTTGGACTTGTAAAACAAGTTCACCTGGCTTCAAAACTTAGGTTTACTAGTAATTACCAGGAGTAACGCCATTATAAATTGGCTATATGTATAGATAATTTTCAGTGAGGGAATATAAATGTGCACATGCATATATGTATGTGTAGATGGATAACAATTATACACAAGGAACTATAGCAGAAGTTAGCACACCACAGCCCCTAGACAAATCAGGTACACCTGCTTACATACAGCCCATGAACCAAGGATGGAAGAGTGGTTTTTATATTTTCAAGTTGTTGAAAAAGCATGACACTGTACAACAGAGAAAAAACAAAGTTCGTGTCAAATTTTGTGTCTCAAATTGCATACTTAATAATGTTAACTCACAAGTAAGTATAGAGAAACATTATATAATACCCAAATGGGTTCTCTCTAGATTGTTTTCAGAGATAAAACCCTCTTTTTTTAGTTTCAAAAGGGAAGAGGGTGACTTTACAACCTGAAGACACCTCAAGATAATGTTTTGAACAATGAGTCAGTGAATTAGACCCACACCAAAGTTAAGGTCACAAAAGTCGGTAACAGTGACAAAAAATTATAAACAGAGATCAATGGGCAAGTACATCCGTTCCCCACTTTATGTGACAAAATGCACAGAGGGATGTGGTAAGACTGTAACTTCCCAAAGTGATGGTATAGGAAGCAGGGCCTTTACCAGATGATTGGGTCATGAAGGTGGAGTCAAAGAGGAGGAAGAGGAAGAAATGCGAGAGAGAAGAGAAGGGGATGCAAGGAAGGAATGGGAAAGGTGAAGAAAGGGAAATTCATTCCTTTAAAGGACATCCCCAATTCTTAAAGTTGATCATAGACTATATTCCAAAAAACTGTTTAATGAATCACAGATAACCCTAACATAAGTGAGAGGAAGGAAAAAAGAAAAACCTGAAACATAATATTCTGAATTCTACTTGACATGACATATGGTATAGCACACAGAGACATGGGAGATTTAAAGAATGTGTTTAATTCTTTGTAAACATGAGGTACCCAAGATAACTAATGTTTAGGAATAGATTACTAGCACAAGATGTGGAAGAAAATTCCCAAGATCATTGTCAGGCTATATTCCATGAGCTCGTTATACCAGTTTCTGCAGAATGCAGGAATTGTTGCAAAACGGTTAGGTTCTCTAAACATGTAGACAAAGCTCAACTTTAGAAAATAAGGGGAAAATTTTTAAAGCATTTCAAACAACCCCCTCCCCATTTTTGAACATTTATTTCTTAACTTTCCTTCTTTAAAGGAAAGTAGGAATGTCCCAGCTCACCTGTATCAAACCCCACACTTGGCACTATATCCACAGTTCCATGAAAGGCTCCGGCCCACGCTGAGGTAGCAGTGGTGACTGTAGTGGGATCTGTCTTTGTGATGTCACACTGGGGAGCAGGAATCCTGGCTGCACGCACTGATGGCATCAGCAGCGGCCCATAGGATGCATCCAGGGCAGAGCCAGCAGAAGGGCGGTGATGGTGGTGGTGGTGGTGGTGGCGGTGGTGTACATGGGCATGGGGGTGATGGTGCCGCAGGTACACATCATGCATGTGGCTGTAGGACGGGCTCACCTGAGATGCCAAGGGATAGTGCCAGGACTCAGACACAGGAGGGGGAGGGGCTGGGCCAGTCTGGTGCAGGCTGTGTCCTGGCCAGGGACTGGGGTCCGCTGCAGGAAAAGTGCCAGGGGGTCCAGTGACCTGGAAATCAGGATGAATTCCCCCCAAACAGGGTGCAGGTGGGGCCTGGTAAGAGCTGGTCCAAAAGGAAGTTGGAAAACTACTCCGCTGGCTTGAGAGAGCTGAGCTGTCTGAGAAGACAGAAAAACAAATTATTTACATAAGTTTCAGTTCTGTGATAGACTTGCCTTTACTTGTTTAATACCTTTAGCAGGTTAATGAGAGTGCACTCTTCTTCTCCTCACCCAGAGGTGAACTGATACCAGGTAAGCCCTGAATTCCTGAGGCAAGTCAATGTGCAGGGTTCAAGGTGCTGAATGAGTCTTCTGTTTGCTTAACTTATACAGAGCCTATGCTGAGGTTTGCAAGTCTGGGATTGAAAAGTTTCATTCCTCTTTCGTGTCTTGATGTTATCAGATCTGAGCAGAGGCTATAAGTACGTGCTACACAGGTAAAGAGAGCTTGTACTATTGGTATATATAGCACAGATTTTAAAAAAAGCTTATGTGCTTCTGGTAGGTAAGAAATGATGATATTCAGCAACTTTTTATTTAAGTACAATTTTCATTCAGGATAAACATTTCAGTACTGAAAATAACAAATGAAGAGTGAGGTAATAAACTCTATTCACCAACACTCATTTTTCTTCAAAAGAAAGTATTTCAAGCGTTTTTGCTTGTTTTTATAGAGATCTCGTCGTCTCTGAACAGAGAATAATAGCTAACATAAAATGGCGGTATTAAGTGCCCAACATAGGCCAGGGTGTTTCATAAGTGATATCATTCCAATCCTAGGAGGTAATTGTTTTTGCCCCCATGTTTGAGATGTGGAAATTGAGTCAAGGGCAAACCCAAAGACTGGAGTGGCCTGAAAGACAGGTAGCCTACCTCAGTGTCTCACATTCTTCACAAGTAAGCCACTAGAGGGCACAATTGTAGCCCTAACCTGAACAGACAGAGCTTGCTCAAGATTCTGTGGAAATCGTTGAGTGGAAGGAGACTCAAGCATGACTAAAGTGTTAAAAAAGTGTTTGCAGAGGGCAATCAAGATCAAAAAAATAATTCCTAGGTGATAAATAAGTGGTCACCCTGAGTTTGCTTCCATTAAATTTCACTTAATCATCAAAACATATTATAGATGATCAACTATGTACAGAACAGAGAAAGTCAGGGATGACCAGACAGATGTCACTTTCAATCACAATCTAGGAGGCTGGATAAGCAAACAGACAAATTTCATGTGATGTGATATGTGGTCTCCCAAGGGGAAGCAGAGACTGGGCACCAAGCAGTTTAAAAAAAGTAGTAATTCAATTGAAAGAGTGTATATGACTAACTAGTCTTGTATTTTGGGCAAATGAAAACATATGAGAATATAGGTCCAAAATCATATACAGTTGTAAACATACATGTACACACACAGACACATGAGAGTGCGCTCTCTCCAAGATGGCAAAAAAAATGAGATTAGAATCAAAGGACCCAGCAGAGTGTGGTTTTGACAGCTATGTACTCAAGATGAACTGTCACCTGAGGAGGTCCAGAAAGCTCCAAAGAGTTTTCATCTCATTCCAGTCCTAAGAGATAACTGTTTTTTACCCCCATATTTGAGATGTGGAAATTGATTCAGGGACAAACTTCAAGACTTCCTGACTTGGGAGTGATATATTCAGAGTTGTGTCAGAAAGAGTACTATCTCCAACTACATCTAATTGTTATCAATGTGGTGTGAGAGAGTACTGGACTGGGAGGCTAGAGAATTCAGCCAGAGAACCAACCCCTGGCCCTTACCTTACTTCATTTTGTGACTCCAAATGGACCTGTCTAAACTTCTGTGACTCAGTTCCTTTCTCGGTTTCTCACTAAAATATGAGGCATGTGTGTTCATTTAATTCCAAATGTCTCATGGCTCCATAAGACTTTTACCTTGCTATGACCCATAAATTATTTCTACCTATAGATGAAGATAAGATTATTAAAGACATTAGTCACACATGTATTAGAAGAGATTACACTGAGTTCCACACCAAAGGACCTGACTTGACTTTTCTTCTGGATAAATGATAGCTGAAGACATTCTCTGAAATAAAAGTTTACAGAAGTCTGACGTACATACCCATGTTCTCACTTCAGAAACTGTCAGGGCAGTTTTCTTATCAGAAAAAAGCTTATGTAATGAACCATCCAGCAAATAGGTAATTTGATTAATATAATTAGGACATCATTGTGGTGCTCAAATGTCTCCTTTCTCTTGCTCTAGATGTTGTGACTCTATCACACCCACTCTTTCATTCTTTCCCCATAATCCCTAGACCCAGGATGTCACTTTCACCCCATTCACAACAGGGACACACAGTTATTCAGAATCTCACATTCAAGTCTCTCCCAAAAAAAATTTTCCATGGATCTCAAAACCCTTGGGAGATATTCTTTAAGAGAGAAAGGATAAAATTTTACACTGTTCTTGAAGTCTTCCAGCAGTTCTAACAATCTAGTAATTGAATGATTTTGCTTTGTCACATCACAATCAGAAAAAAAAAAAAGCACTTGAAGTTTAGCTATTGCCATTGAATAAATCTGTTTTGTTTAAGACTTGTCTTCATCTGATATAAGAAAAAAGGATTCTAATGACAAGAAGGAAAATTATGTAAGCTGCAAAAAAGAAGAAAACTGTATTTGCATAAATGAGGGCTATTTGTAGACTACTGTCACACATACAATGAAAGCTGCCAATGTTTAAAGTTTAAAACTTGAAAACAGGAGTTTCCAGAGGTTCCCTTGTATAACATAGTGCAGCTCTACCACCACCAATCTGCCACTTTAGACTCAGGTCCGATTTTGATTACCAAGCCCTTCATTATACTCATAACTTCCATCTCCTGATGGGGCCAAAATCCTGTTCCAAATAATGCTGAACTCAACCTACAGGTGTGTGCCAGAGATACAGGGTCCCCTTGTTAAAATCTCCATTAAAATGTCATATGCTATTTCCCTGAATGATTTCCATTTTATTTTTTCCATTTACTTGTACATGGGCCCAAACTTATATATCCTTAAGTATTCTGGATATGCATGACAAATGTGAATAATGAACACATTCCTTACCAAAAATATTATCCTAGTTACAAAGTATTGTAATTAGTGAACACATTATCATTGAAAGTGGAAATCTATTTTTAAAAATGCACTCCATAAAAATTGAACAAAGCTTTAAAATGCCCCAGAGAAAAATAAAATTAGAAGTAACTTAATATTTTCCCAGTCGGAATGTCTCCTGAGATTAATATAAAGTTTGCAGAGATCTATGCAGTTCTTTTCAAAAACAATGTTGCATTTTACAAGTAAATGAAATAATATTGAATGAAAAATATGTTTATGGACAGTCTACACTTCAAAACCACTGTTGGTATCTTGATTATTAAAAAAAATCTTTTGATACAAAGAAACAGATGATATACTTTGTTTCATGCATGAGACTCAGTGTGCTTATTTCATATGTATGTAAATTTTTTTCATTACATGACTCTGCTTACTAGCACTTAATCACAGCCACATTTGTTGGATGAAAAAGGATAATAAAAAAACATGCATGAGTTATTTTCATGCTATATTACTTTTCGGGTTAGTGGAGACAATACACAACTGTATGATATTAACACTCCACGGTGACTTCAAGTTCAGTGGTACTGCATAGTTAGATGAAGGTAAAACAAAGGTAGCACCGACAGTCTAACACCTATAAAAAAATCTAAATATATTTTGGCCAAGTTTGCATTTGGGTTAAAAACTGATTAAACATTCATATACTAATTTCTAAATTCAAAAGACAAAATCAATGCATTTATTCCATACAATCCACCCAAAGCACCTCCTATAATGTCACCTTCAATTTATTACTCAGAGACATAAAGTTTAATTGGTAACATCAAGTAGTTCTATTAGTTTCATAATGCTTAAAAAAATCTAAGGAAAAAATAATTTATGCAAGAGAAAATTCAACATTTAAGTAAAAACATAAATATTTTACTACTAACTTTAAAAAATGAAAACTATATTAAGTCCTCTCAAAAATCTCTAGGAAATATAGTCTCAGAATAAGCATTGTTTTCAAAATAGTAATGTTAAAAGATAACATCTACCTTTTTATTAATCTCTAGGAAAAAAAAGTTTTTACTCTATTCCCAGCCTAAGTAGTTCTTGTGGTTAACTCCCATTCTTTTGCCTACTTCCCATGAAAATTTATGGGGCAGAGGTGAAATGCATGTGTTCCAAAGTCATTCAGGAATTAGTCATTACCTTTATCGCCTAAGAATGTCCTGGATATTCTTTGCTCTAGTTACTCAAAAGGGGGCCTTGTGACTCTAAACCGAAGCTGAAGTCAGATATCCTTACTCTGCTATGGAGGTGGACGGTTGGTTAGGCTGCACCTGCCTCCACAATTTCTAAACTTCCCAGCAGGGTTCCCTCCAGTGCCTCCTTCCTCTCAGCCTCACACCAGGCTCCCTTCCCCATTCTCCACTTTGTTGTTTACTTTTAGCAGACAGGTCTTCCCTGTGTGATTTGCTCCAAGCAGACACTATCTAGACCAATCAAACAACAACTATTAGCAACTACAAAAAGGAAAAAAAATCACTTAAGTTTATCATTCATTTTAGTTTTCAAGTCAGTGATACATTTTGCTGTCTCAACTACTCCCCGATCACTCTCTTACACACTTTCTTTGATAACACTTATACATTGAAATGAATACATAGCCATATTTAAACTGTATTTTGATGTGAATGGTGATAGATGGGAAAAACAGATTCATATAGGTATCCATAACTGAGAAGCCCTAGTCAATCCCATTAAAAAGCATAAAGGATGAGAGGTGACTGATGTGATGCCGTGCCAACTGTTTCTGTAATAGCTGCCTAAAGAGAATTTTCTTAACTCTGTCAAGACACACACTCAAAGTATGACCATTATTCTATTATTAGCTGACACTCTGTCCTTTGTCTAAAGATTTACTATGGAAATATATTCTACAAACAAACATAACTCAGTCTTAAATTCTTTTGTAGCACCATGGCACTTGTATACCACTGTAAAAACTTCATGCCATAAATTAGATTCTTTAATTTAATACAGCTGGTCAGGGACTCCTGCATAAAGAATCATTGTCATGGTCATCAACATTATCAATTGACTTGAATACCTGCTCTGTCCAAAACACTGTGTTTTGTGCCAGAAATACTAATTTCCAGGAAACAATGTTTCTGGATAAAGACTGATAGTTGGTTTTCTATGTCCTAAATCAGTGGAAATTTACCTTAGGAGGAAAAGGCATCTGACCTGCATTTAATAACTTTCGTCAAGTCCTGTGCTAAATTATTCATATGCACAATAAAAAAAAAATCTTTACAATAACCCTTAGAGATTGACTTTAATAAGCACATATTACAACTGGAGTTATTCAGAGATTTGAAGTAATTAACCCAAGATTATACTATAAGCAGAAAGTAATAAAGTCCAGACTTGAACCCAAACTAACATAAATCCAAGAGTTGAATCTTTTAAGTGTATGTAGTTTTGGCACTTGATACTAAATTCCTAATAAGACATGGGAATCTCAATTTATTATACCTCTTTTTAAGATGCTATTTATTACATCCTTAATTACATTATAAGGATCTCCTATGAATCCTAAACAAATTTTGTAAGTCTATCTAAAACTGACTAATTCACAACTAAACATATCTAAGGCAAAGTCCTGTTGTCAAATTGGAACTTAAAATATATCTGAAATCACAGAACTTTACAAAGAAAAACTTTAAGAATCAGCTCAACCCCCTTACTTTATAACTATAAAAACTTCATACAACTTATTACCAACACACTTTCTATGAAAGACATTTTGGTTTTCTAATCCAGAATAAAGCATAACTTGGTTCATTCAATTATGTAACTTAATCATTCAATATATATTTATTCTGGATTATCCATATAGAAATGCATCCTGTGTATTTGTTTGGATAATCTGGATTATCCATATAGAAATGTATCCTGTGTATTTGAGAAAATGGTGTAACTATACATGATAGAAGTCATCTTAGTGGCAGAGGAAGATAGAAAATGAAGAGGATGCTCTATTTTCCCCGGCAACTTTGAGAAACTAACCTGACACACAAATCTTTATATAGTTTTGCCTCTGCCCATAGCTTTTCATTTCCCTCCACTCACATCTGTGCTTTTACTACTCACTGAGTTCAAGTTCAATACTTCCTCAGAGTCTTTGCCTTGGCTATTCCCACTGCATCATGATATAGTCACACAATGAAGAGCATTCTTATTTCTTTCAGGTGTTTCTCAGTTATAGATGTCTCTGAGAGAGCATCTATTATCATTCAAGGTGTAAAACAACACCTTGCACTTCATTATATATTTACTGTTCTCATGCACTAAAAAACTCCATGAATGTCATTGTTACATTCTCCTGTTCACTGATGCATTCCTACTGTTTAACACAGTACAGAACATCCAGTAAGATTTTAAAATGATTTGTCATGTATGCCAATGAATAAAACAGGACAATCTAGAAGGCCTGTCGAAGTTACACCAAGAAAATTACAACAGAAGTTTTTGAAACATCACTATTTTCTACCCTTTCTGTGTTGAAATTTGTTCTGTCCAAACCTGTTATCTACTCAGTCATGATATTATGGAATAAACTCTGAGTTATCTGTTTCTTCAAATACATACCTCATTCAAAACTCTCATGCTTATTATATTTTAAACAACCACTCTGATATCTAGGTATAATCTGGGGCCTTCATTCCTTTATTCCAGGTTAAATGACTGCTATGTTGCCTATGTCAGTATGCCCAAAGTAGGACTTGAATTTATTACTCTCCTAGGGCAAATTATCCTGATAAGACTTTATTATTTATAAATCATCCCATCTGCCAACAAATTCACTGAGGTTCTCCTCAGAGGTTTTGCCCTCTAAAAGTTATTGAGAAGTATTTACCCTGTGCATCACACAGGACACTAGTTGATATCATAAACTTCTGATGCTTAAAAGGGCTACATCTTCATTTCTTATGGGAAGTTCACCTTACTTGTCAATCAAATAAGCAGTATACTTCCTAATTCACTTCCCTCAAGACCTGTCAGTTGAGTTGGTATCTCACATTCCCCTTTAGTCACAGCTTATCCTAGTCCTGTTCACACTTACTTAAAAGAAAAAAGGTGGGAGGAAAGAAGAGGAGTAGGGGAAAGAAGAGAAAGGATGGAAGGAAAGGGAAGGGGGAATAAAAGAATGGTGTAAGAAAGAACATTATAGCATTAGGTCAATCCTAGTAATTCTATAGGGCCAGGGCCTCTCCATCACAAGAAGAAGGGTATTTCTCTGATGCTGAGGGGGCATGAACTACATAACACCTCTTACCCGTTCCTTATCCTAGGTGGCCATGCACAAGTGACCAGTCCTTCATGGGCTTGTCTAAGGATTGGGGGGCCTTGCAATCTGCACCTTTCCAGCACTCAATCAAGGGTTATCACACTGGAGGCTGCATCTGAATCACTGGGATGGCAGGTTAAAATACTGGTTAATCTACCCCTGAGTTTCTGATTCAGTAGGTCTGAGGTGTGGCCCAAGAATTTGCATTTCTGACAAGCTCTCATGTGATATTTATTTTCCAGGTTCTGGGAACCATACTCTGAGAACAGTCTTACTAGATGTTCCCTATAACCAAGCAATATCATCAAAAACATCCATAACCTGTTTCTGTAAAACAATCATTGAAATTCTGGTTTCTGCTTAGTCTAATCTTGTAATTAACTAGCCTGTAAAGTGGCACACACTGATTTTTGTGTGAGCTGAACAACAGATTCAAATACACTTCCGTGACCTCATACAGAGACATAAAGAAGAGGACTCCCAGTCAATGGCTGTGTAAAACAGTACTGAACAATGGAGATACAGCTGATTGCATCTGGATTGTGCATTACAGAGTTAATACCACAACAAAGCAGAACAGTAACAGCTATCAAGAGAACACAGGAGGCCTTTCGTCCATATTCCTGGGTCAGACTCTGATCTCGACTATGTCACCACGTAGCACCTAGTGGAATGAGCAAGAGCTAATTTTTCAAAGCTGATCCCGGCACGCCTATTACTTAGAGATCCAAATTGGGCCATCGGGGCTCCAGGAATGGTGCTTCGCAGCTCAGTCCTACCACCATAAACTCTGGCCAGTTGCATCACCACTTTCCATGAGGAATTTAAGGGGTGTGACTGCATCCTTTCCAACCCTGCATTCCACATGTGACAAAACCGATCCAGCTGTTTGTCTGAAAGAAATTCCTTGCTGTCCTTAAAAATTAAAGAGCAAGTGGATATCCGTCCTCCAGGGGCAAGTCTCCAGCTGGAACCTGGTATAGGCAGTTGCGAAACAGAGACAGTGCCCTGGAGAGCATCTGCTTTTGAATTCTTACCTCGCCATAGGGGGGTTAGCCCCATCTTGCTTTTTGAAATGGCAGATTCTGGATGGAGGGTGCTGGCTTGGCCCAAAGCTCTTGAGAAGTGTTCATCCACTACTGACCCAATGTCTCCCTGGAAATAAGTGAAAAGGACACAGCGAGAGTTAAGGTACTCCATCTCGGCAGGCTGGTCTTTCTCCTCCTCCTCCTCCTCCTCCTCATCCTCATCCTCCTCCTCTTGTTTGCTGGGAAGGGTGACTTCCAGAGAGTCCTGCATCTTGCTGTATACCGCTAACTTCTTCTGGGATGGAATAAACAAAACACAGTATCAAAGACAGTTTGTAAGAAAGCATCAACTAGTTAACTTTTCACTTAAAAATAAAAGAATCTAAATATTAACATATGCTTGCAAAATGATTGTTCTTCATCTGCTTTACTACATCTTTCCCCTCCCCAAGCCAGTTTCCTTCTTTCCATCCTGAAAAAAAATCTAACATTTCAAATTTGGTAAATAACAATAATTATAATCCACTTTCTGATGCTGTATTTTTAGTGTGCAAAAGACACTTTATTTTTTGAAAATCTAGATAGACCAAAAGAACAGTGATTTTATTTTCACATGACAAATTACTTCACATGACAATTTCTCTTTCCATTTTCTATTTTCAAAGTTTAAGGTATAACAACCTTATAGTTGGGACAGAAAAGAAGGAGAATAGGAGGTTGAACTGTCTGGGGGAGGGGTAGAGAAGAAGGAGCTTTGCAAAAATGAAATTAACTAAAATAAAAACAAGAATGTAGCATCTTAAGAAAGGATTTGGCAATTGAACCAGTTCATTTCTCAAAAATCAAACTAAACTGACAAAATAATTCTGTATGAAGATTCATTTTGCACGGAACATATTTTACAGATGTTCCTCTCACCACCATTATCATGTAGGAGGAGAAAAGGTATTATTATGGTTCACTGCAAATAATATATAATATGAACAATGGTAAGTATAGCATCCAAATTAAAATAGGGAAGGTTTGATCATTTTAGAGTATTTTTAAAATGTGAACATGAGTATAATAATAATATATATCAGGCATGCTTATAAAACATGTAGCTACTACTTTATTTAACCTTTAGAATTCTATAAAGAGGCTGTTACTTCTATTAATACTTTTAGAATGAGGAAATTAAGGAACAGAAAAATGAAGTGACTTGCCAAAATCTTAGAGTACAGAATTGGGAGAATCAGGATACTAATAAAAACATGCAGATGGACATGAAGGAAGATGGGAAGGGGATGGAGTGTGGATCAAAAGTACTGATATGGTATGTTTCCATGTATTTTTGGTTTGAAAGTTTGTAATCACTTTCTTATTCCTGCTTTTCAATATTTCCAGATGATTTTCATGAGCATCATTTTTATAATCAACAATTTCTAGTTGAATATTATATAAGAGAATGCTAATGAATGTAAGATTCATTATGCAAATAAATGATATTTTCATAATTTGTATACCTGCAAAACCTCATCAATTATCATATCACTTTTCTAATTTGGGGAAAAAATGCATGCTGGAAAATGAATTTGAAGAGAAAAAAATTGATTCTAGAATACTAAGTAAGCAATTAGTTTTAAAAATGTTACCAAAATACAAAACTCAGACTCATATTTCTAATGTAATTTCTAGCTTCCAAATCTATAGCCCCAAATTATAAATGTATCACACAATGAAGTTCTCCTTTCTCCTCAGTAGTGTTCTATGAGGTTTGACCTAAAATATTCAAGCATGTTACAAAATGCTGGTTATTTTTTAAGGGTTGATATTTATACATGTGTATTACTTTTTCTTTGAAATGTGTGTCAACATGATTATAGCTTGTTGAGGAATAGATAAGTCATTCCTTGCGGGTGAATATGCCTTGCTAATAAATAAGTGACTGAATGGCTATATTTCCTATAATTAAATGAATATTGGGAATTATTTGTCAAATCACAGTAATAGTTCTCTGTATACTGGTGCATTTACTCAAATTTATGTCATTTTCATAATTACTTTGTTGAATATTCAGGCATGTTAAAAAGTATATGGAATGAAGTCAAAACTGACAGAGTGGTTTCACTCTCCACAAATATTCAGTATTACCTATGAAACTGATTTCTTCTGTTAACATTCAGCTCAACCTCAGAATGTGAGAGTATGACTCTGCCTCTAATTGTTTCATTTGTTTAATTTTAACACGTATTCCTTAAATGAAAGAGTCCTGCTGAGTTAATTATCCAAAGAAAGACATGTTTTATTTTATTCCAATTAGCAATTAGTTCTTAGAGGAAATAAGATTAATTAAAGTTTAATATATGTTTAAAAGATTTGAAAACTACAAATCAAATAGCAGTACTAATAAAACATCCTAAATTTTCAATTGCTGTCATTTACATTTAACCTATATATTTTTAATTTATTTGATATTACATAATTTTCTAAATACTACACAATTTAATCTTTTTTCACTAATGTCTTGAATATTTATATAATGATAAATTGATCTTAAAATTATACACCTTTTGATATATGGAAAGAAATGAGAAAAACTTGCTATTATAACAAAATGTCTTTTAAATATATTTCCTGAAAACATATTTTTTGTTTCTAAATGCTTTTATTTTTCTATAGTCTTTATATTTCATACATGTGGTATATATAAATATGAACCTTTTACACATATATGTCTATTTGCATTAAGCATATACTAAAATATTGCTTTTTGATATGTGAATACCTGTAATTCTATAAAACGATCCATATTAACACTTCAATTTAAATGCTTTTGGGGAATAATTATAAAGTACTTTTTTTTTCTTTCTCACGTCTTTGAAGGTATTCTTTTAGCTATTAAATTAGCTTTCTCAAATAAAACAAAACATGGTCTATGCTACCTACCTATAGGCAGGACACAGGCCTATCTATATCATCCCTTCTTCCACTTGATAACATTGGGTCATTTTTCACAAATGATAATAAACCAAGTTAAATATTTTCATTTACAATACAGTACACACAGATACACAAATATTCACACATACTTTCACACAAGTATTTAAAGCAGTACCATTAGCAATATCACTGCTAAATATAACAATTCTGAAGTATCCAAATAACCTGATAACTCCCAAAAAACTAGCACTGAATTTGTATACATTTTTAAAAATAAGTAATGTGAGAGTAGAGAAAGCATAACACACAATATAAACAGCAATTGATTCATGCTCTGATATTCACACTGTCCTAATATTTTTCTCTATTGACTCTCAAGGTTCAACTATTTTCTGCTATCTCTGCATTCTTAACTGTAAATCATCCTCTGCCTTTTTAAAAAATATACTATTCATGTGTACACTTTTGCCATAGCCTGTATTGCCACATTCATTTGTAATAAAGCTTCCTTAGTGTGATATTCTTTCATGAGAATAATATAGAAAATTCAAAATTTTTATGAATCTCTAACCATCAGAACTTTAGACATCCTAATTTAAGGTCTGAAAGGAATCTAATCAAAATGCACAATCACTCCTTAAAATGATCAAAATCCCTTAGAAATATTCGTGTTTTCCTTAGGAAAACCTGAAGAATTATTAACCAAATACAGAAGTCATCAAAAGGAACTTCAAAATCTTAGTTGGTTTCTTTAATGCACATTGATTGGTTCATCTCCCACCACAGAGAAATAACCATTTTCTCAGGTGAAATGATCCTCGATATAAGTGATACAATGAAAGATTAATAATTGAAAAGTAAAGCCAATGAACAGTGTCAAGCCTAGACAATGCAAACTGTACCCCAGCACCTCTCAGTTCACCACCAGGCACAACAGAAACAAACTCTCACAGGAATGTTCAGGGGAAAGGATTTGTCTGACAAGAGAAAGACTTCCATGTCAGGAGCCAAATACCACTAACTCCCCAAGGTTTAAGTCTACAAAATGCCAAATGATTACTGTGCATATGTGGAAACATTTTTCCTAAGGAAACAAAAGTATTTTAATGAATCATTGAATTTTGGAAACAACTTTAAAAAAAATAGTCTACTAAATATCTTCTCTAAAGGCAAAAATTCTTTCATGTTTAAAAAGATGGCCAGAGCCTATACAGAAGGCCCATTAGCCTGAACAAAGTCTCCAAAATTGTGAAGTCCTAAACACAACACACTGTCCTTTGATTATATTTTTCTGAACTTACTTGGTTAATAGATGACTTAAAATATCTCAAAGAGATGTAAAATGTTGATGCATAGTCCATTTGAAGGAAGAGGAATCACATTAAAGAAGGGTGGGTCTGATAAGGAAGATAAGGTAGGCATCTTTCATATATATCTTATCTCTCTTAACACAGACAGCCTCAAAACTTTTTTTTTGGAGTAATCATTTCAAATTTACTAATACAAAGACTGATTTACTTCATTAGTATTAGCTAAGTAGTCAATAGCAGAGGTGGGATTAGAAGCTTTCTGTCTACAAAATATATAAAAACAGGCTAAAGAAACAAGTCTTTATTATTTGAATTGAATAGCAGAAGCCCAAGTAAACCATGCCATCACATGATAGCTAAAGGTAACTTAAACTTATTTATAACACTGTATGGTTACTAAATAACATTATCATTCCCTTGTGTGTACCTGTGTGTGTATGTGTGTGTATGTGTGTGTGAGAAACTGGACTTCTATATCTAAAAATATATCAATCGCATTACTAAGTCAGATACATAATACAATTATCTTTCATTTTTCTGGAAATCCTATTTTGGAAATGTTAAGCAGAGTCAAATTTTCAAAACACAGTCACATCTTGAGAAGCTGTTTCTAGTTTTGTTTTGTTTTACCATCAGGGAAATGCAAACCAAAAAAAAAAAAAATGTTACTTAACATGACCAGTTAATTTTGAGCATAGTTTCCCCTGGTCATTGTGAAAAATTAAACTCATTCCCTCCAACTATGAGAATTTTCCAGTTTTGAAGATGTTCAAAAAAAAAAAAAAAACTGCCACAGGCTTAGAGTGAATTTCAAAATTTGCATTCCCAAAATGTTTTCAGCAATGATCACATCATAAGGGTATGTGTTCTCGCTCAAACTGACTACTTTGAATGAAGCAACAGTTTCTGATGTAAATTTCTGGTATGTTTCTATAATCTAGTTACTAGACTTAAGGTATGATTACATTTTTAAATGTATCTTATTATTCATCAAATTATAAATTAACTCCTATTTTGTGTCAGTAATTGGACTAAGACTTAGAACAATGAAATTGTCTGTCTTTATACTCAACTCATAACTAGTTAGGTGAAAAAAATAAAGGGAATGGTAACTAGGAAGGCTCATGGTTTATTAATGAGGCTAATACTCCTAATCCTCCAAGAAGCTAATAGTCACAAATTAATAAATAAGAAGCTACCATTATTATCCTCCTAAAATTAATTGAAATCGACTTCTTAATTTATTGTTTTCTTGATTCTAAGGAACTCCAGATGGAAAGGGAACATCAGAAAAAGAACTGGAACAGGAAAAAGGATATAACCACAACTAGCTGCATGAATCTGGGTAAGTTACTGGACCTTGTGGCCCTGAGCTTCCTCCCGTAAAAGTGAGGAATTTTGACTTGAGTATCTTAGAGATCTTGTCCAACTCTATATCTTAATAAACAATATACTGGAGCTCTAGACAAATTCACACTTAATCTTGTTTCTTACGTTGGCTGCTGCCTCTGATTTTATAGGACACTAGCCAAAAACACCCTACTGGCTATTGAAGACTAATTCATTTCCAGACATGGATCATCTATCCCAATCCCTAGGAATCAGTTAGTTTTGGTGATTCCTTTCTCTATTTTCATAGTAACAAGCATCCTTCAGTCCCCCCCCCCACTAAATCCCACAAAGACAACTGTTTTGGAATGTAGTTTTAAAAGGAAAGGACACCTGTTTACACTAGGTCATTCTTTTTTTTCCCCCTCTATGAAAGTATGAGCCAAGTGAAAAACAGTTCAGTTACTCCAGTTCAGACCCCACTTGAAATGGCTGGCATAAATGTGGTATCCACTGAAATATCTATAAATATGGCATTTAAGACTTGTTCCTAGCAGCAAATGTCTGGTTCCAATGGTCAAAGACACTGCTAGGGTCTTCCTAAATTAATAGTTAGAACAGAAAAACAGCTGCTTAAAAAGGTGATTTTTGAAAGATTAGGACAGTTTTACCCCAAATTATTTCCTTCACTATCTTTGCCAGAGTCTGAACCTCAAGTATTAGAGAACTTTTGTTTCTTGAATGAAAATGTTTCATGTATAGGATGCCTAAATGACTAGTATCTATTACTGGGTGTACTCATTTTGAATTTTGCAGACTGATGCTTAGAAATGACCTATAAGAATGGAATCCAAATAACAAACATAAGTATTAGAATGACAGTCTCCTTAAGTCATAATTTTATTTCGGATCTTCCCTAAGTATCATGAGTATAATATTTTTAATCTCATAGAAAATTCCTTTTTCACAGAAAGAGAGAAGGCAGAAATATATAAGCAGCTTAATTTGGATAGCACAACATCTCTTCTGTAGAAGTCTAAAGATTCATTGGGCAGGAGGGAAAACCTTTGTATACCCTCATTTCCCTTGTAATGAATCCTATTCCACCATCTCCAATTTAATGACATCTGAAACTATATAAAGTGCTAGAAGAAGTAGAACTTTCTTGTATTTATCCAAATTACTGTCAACTTAAATTTGCAAAAAAAAAAAAAAAGTATTATCTTGTCCAGGTAGTTGATTTCTTAGTGAACATATCCTCATCAAGCATGACTTTATAGGTTTTCAAGCCTGACCTTACTTGGGTTATTATAATCTATATTCTGGTTGCTTGCCATAGACAACATCTCAATTTAGTTATTTTAAAGTTTAAATTTTCCTCTAGTTCTGGATTTGCTGGCTAGAAAGTTATGAGAATTGTAAAACTGTGGGGCACTTTAAGCTTCTAAGTTTCTGGAGAAAGTTAATTTGTGCAATATGGAATTATAGGGGCTGCTCTTTTTCAAAGAAGTCCTATATGGATTCTTAGAAATCCACTTAAGTCCTTGCTTACACATGCAAGAAAATTAAATCCTCTGTCTACATTGACTGGGTATTGAAACTATTTAGGATGCAATTGCGTTCTTGTCTCTTAATGAAACTAAACTGATGTTGGAACAGCAATGATAGATGAGGCACTTAAGGATAACTGTTAATACCACTTCCTATTTTAAATAAATAAATGTTCATTTGCTGTGTGACTATTCCATCTCATCAACACAGGATGCAATATGGATAGCAGAAGTCATTAGCATAATAGAAATGCTTGCAAAAGTACTTTGGAATGCCTAAACTAAAAAAGTACACTACCAAGGACTTAGAAAGAATTTCAAGCTCCAAGGCCAAAGAATCTACTGCATATTAATCTTTATTATCAAAAAGTTGATTTGGAGCACTAAAGACAAAAATAAGCCTATTGTGCAATACCAAAAAAAAAAAAAAAAAGTGAAATGGGGGTGGAGATTTCATGCCATGGTAGTAAGATGCCTCATCAGAGAGCAAGGAATCTGATGCTCCTTAATATTGTCACCAATAAACTTGTTAAGTTTTGCCAGCATTTCAGTCCCATGAGCATCTATTTCCCCATCTGTAAAAGGAAAGGTTGAAATATGTTTTCCTGATGTTTTTTTTTCCTGATAAACAGAATACCAAAGGATTTTATGACCTCATGAAGGTAGCAGAGGCAAGAGAAAGAACTTAAAAAAAAAAAAAAAAACTTACAAACTTATAACTGGATTCCACTTCCCAAGAGCACTTATTTCAGATTTCAAATTACCCCTTTAGAAGCTTAGAAGCACTTTAAGCTCCTAAGTCTTAGTTCAAATTTACCCTTCCAAGAGGACATAGCAAAATACTCTGTATATGACACACAAGTGTGATTGCTAGAACTCCTATACACAATAAAGAAAAAAAAAACTACTGGTGATTGCTCTTCTGTTTTCACTGTCTTATTCATAGATTGGGACACTCTGAAAGCTACACTTTAACTAAATTCCTAATGCTAACATTATGGGGGGTGGGGGTAAAGAATAACAGGCTGCATTGAAGATGAGAGGTCCACTGGGTATAAAGGGAATCTATGATTTCATACTATTTTCCTCAATTTTTCCTGACACATATTTCCAATTTTTTTTCTCTTGGTTCCTACTGTCACTGTGAAAAGACAAATGCATTCCATTCTGCACATGTTCTTCAGTGTCATCAGGCCTTCAAAGCGTGTGCTGAGAGACTGAGTCTAGCCTTCTCCCCAAGAGCACTCAGGGGTTATGCATTAAGGTTATGAAGAGATGGTGGGCGTGGGGACCAGGCAGCTTAGCATCGCTCAGCTTAGCCTTATAAAACACAATGAAAAATTACACACAGCCCTGAGACTTCTAGGAATTAACATGAGGGACTAAAACATGAACGCTTCAGACATATTTACAAATGATTTTGATTCATCTAGCCCACCAAACCCCTAAGTGAAGTATTATAGTGAAGCCTGATGCTATATACAGTCAGTTATGTTTTTCAGACACCAACCTATTTTCTTATACACAGCATGTATATAGACAATTGAATGAACCTTAAAATTTCAAAAGTACATTTGTGCCTTTAGAGAAAAGACTGAGAGTACACATGCCTTGAGTGCTATGATTCCAAAAATAATTTTCAACTCTATGGTCATAGGTTAAGAGGAAAAAGATGCTTATGTTTAAAAAACCATCACATGAACCATTCTGATAGAGCAATTTATAAAGATGTTGGCGCTATACAGCTTTGAGGGGGAAAATGAGTTCAAAGATGCACTACTACAATTGAATACAGAAATAACATAACTATAATGGTCTCTTTTCTAATATTTTCCTGATGTTTTTCTTTTCTTTTTTTTCTCCTCAACAAATAAAGTTTTCAAATGCAGTAGGAGTTGTAGCCCTGATTTTTGTCTCCCAGGCAAGATGCTATTAGGGGTCACTTCCCATGTACGGAGAAAACAATCTTCATGGATAATAATGATAAAACCTCATGGAATGCAAAAACAACCAAAATATGTATTCTCGGATGACTGCATTAGGGCCAAGTCAATATTAGTCCCACTTCACCCACGCACCACATAGTCTAAAAATGCTGTCAGCCTGATAAGAATTTCCTGATTTACTCTTTTTCCAATAAAAAATATAGGTCATCAAAATAAACTCTTGACAGAAAAGAACAGTAGTTACACTGTGAAGTCTCTTTTTATTTACTAGTTGGTTAGTCAAATAGACTCTTTGCTAGACAAAAAAAAAGTCATCTCAAATTTGCCTTTTTAGTAAAAGCAACATGAAAATTTCTGAGCATATTTCTCAACTAAGTTCTTAAAGTCAACTCAACCTAACATCTACTTAGTAACAACAGAAACCTAAAGAAACCCAAACTACAGGTGCAGTTGGTCTAATATGTTCCCCTCATCAACACAGATAATTCAGGTAGAAGAAAGAAAGTTCATTCATCAGTCTGTTGATGGTCTTAGCAAAAAGGATTGTGGGGCTGGTCTCAGGCCAATTGCAAAATTTTAGTAAAGTAATGAAGTCAGTTCTTATTGAAAACTAAATTTCATGATGTGTCATTTATTTTCCTGAATTTCATTTTCTAGTTTAAAAAGGCATCACATTTCTAAGGCCACCATTCATTCATACTTTAGTGGAATTATTTTCACAACTCTACAAAATAAAACTTAATTCAGAACTTCTACTAGTTCATACAGTGTTTCAAAGGGAAAATTCCTTTCTAAATGTTCCAGTAAGTTTGAGTGCATTGCTCTTCCACATTCCAATTTGTAACTGAAGGCTCTACAGTCCCTCCAATGGAGGCAAAGAGAGCCAGGAAAGGTAGTTCATCTGAGACAGTGTTCACAAAACACATAAAATTGATGTTCTGGGTCTCTGCCTCCCTCACTTGTCTAATTTGTACCTAAATATTCCCTCCATTACTTATATCTTTCATATTTAAATCCAAAGGAAAAAGCAAACACCATAAACAAAATGTTTTGTTACCCTTGAACAGAAATTACAAAAGACAGTCCCCTCCCCAAAAGCAATATTTCTCTGAAATGCTGAAGCTGCTAAAATTTTTTTCTCTTTTAATAACAAAAAGTGAAGTTGCTTTCTCTTTTGCCCTCATTTGATCTTAGGGATGATTATATTGTTTAGCAGATAAATCTGGGGCATGAAATCCTCAGAATCAGTAGAATTTCAAAGTCCCTAGATTCTAAACAGAAGTTAGAATTTCCACCCAAAGAGTAGCATTATAACTTTAGCAAAGACACAGAGGTTAGAGACCATGTAGAAATTAAAAGATCAGTTTAATTAAAGAACGAAACACTTAACTACAATGAAACACTCGGTTCCTAAAAAACTAAAAAAAAAAAAGTTGATAAAGTCTTTGAATAATCATTTCCAGTTACCTGATAGGTTTTTCCACCTCCAAGAAAATAAACTGAATTTTTTCTACCCTCCAGAATTGACCCACCCTAATTCCCAGACTCTGGGGATCCTATTTTGGTCACCCCGGTGCCAGATACATATGTTAAGCAACCTGGTTCTTGATACACATTCAGTTGGTATCAGGAATGGAGTATCAGGTGTATCTAATGCCAAATTCCCCAGCGCCCTACTACCCTTTCTGAAGGAACTACATCCTCTCACTGATTGCCAGCCCTTTGCAATCCAGAGCATTCTCGGTCTCTTGAGATGGCGAAGACACGCCATCCACCCGGGGTCCCAAGGCGCCCTCTCCACAAAGGACACACTTCCAACAGAGGCAACTATAACATCCCTGTGCTCTGATGGAGCCAAAGATGAATGCGTATCTTTGGGAACAACCCCGGTCTTGTAGGTCACAGCCCTGAGAAGAAAAGACGACCGAGAAGTTCCAGCAGCATTTGATCGTCGTTCTGCATGAGCCCCGTGCTCCACCATAAAGTCCCAGCAGACCATTCCCCGAGCTCACCGTTCAGGTGGCCTGTCCTACGGGTCAGTGACCCCGCTCATCCTCTAGGACAAGAAAACCCTCAAACACTCTACCTTTTCGAAAGGAAACAAAATCTACGACTCAAAGGAAGTTTACTCACATCCTGCTAAGACAGACGCCCTGGATAAGCTTCAGGGAGCTGAGCGCTAACTGCTGGGCTGACCTGAGCGCGAGGGCTAACAGGTCAACGAAGTCCCCAGGCAGGTAGCGCTCCCCACGGGACACCCCATGCGACCAGCCGGCTGCTGCCTCTGCGAGCCTCCCCTCTCCGGACGGCCTTCTACTCCGGGCGCTCCGCGGCTTTCAGAGCATCCTCCGCGCCACCCGTCCCCGCGGGACGTCGCACGAGCCCCAGACCGATACTCCCGGCGCCCCTCGCCCCCGCCCCCGGCAGGCCGCCCGGTCGGTGACTCACCTGCTGGCCAGGTTGGGACGCCGGGTGGTAGTAGGCTGTGGGGCAGGTTGAGGCTGCCGCGGGGTTGGGCAGATACTGGGGCGCTCCATACGGCTGGGGGTGATACATCACCTCCGCACAACTCATGGCAGCCGGGGCAGCGGCGGCCCCCGAGCTGCCGCCGCCGCTCGACGCGCTCGAGAGACGGGCGCTGCCGCCGCCGCCGCCGCCGCCGCCGCCGCCGCCGCCCCTGTCGCTGCTCCAGCTGCTACTGCGGCGAAGGCGGGTCCTCGGCGGCCTCGGGCTCCGCGCGCGGCGCGGGATCGGGAGGGGTTGGCAATCAGCGGGGGCCCGGACGCGGGCACCTTCATCTTCAGCCCCTCCGAGTGTCCCCTCGCCCGCGCTTATATAGCGGCTCCGGGACGCAGCGGCCCGCCGCGCGGCGGGGGCATGACCGTGCGGGGTCCAAGCAGGGCAGCGGCGCCCACCGCCGCACCGCAGCCCCGGCCCGGGTCCCGCAGCCCAGGGGCGCCGGGGCTCTGGTTTGCATACACACAATGCACGCCCGGGGCTCGTCCTATCACCAGCGCTCCGGGTGGGGCGAGGACCTGGAGGCGGAGGCGGAGGGAGGGGTCGGGGGGAGGAGGGGGCACGCGTCGCCTCCCGGGACCCTGACGCCGAGCTCTGCAAAGTTCCCGCTGCAACTCGGTCCTCGGCGGGCGGGTCGCCCAGCAGGGGGACCCCGGGGAGGGCCGGCAGCGGATTGGAGCGAAGTTTGAAGTCCTCTCCGCCTCTTAGCCTAGGTTGGTGGTGGGAGGGGAATGGCATTCGGAAGGTTCCGCACCCTCTGAGCTCCGCCAGTTCCCACCCTGTTCCCGTCACCTGGCCACCAGAGCGAGGGCTTCCCAATTCCTGGTAGCTTTTACGGGGAACACGAAGGCAAAAGCCAGGGTCGAACGAAGGTCAAGTACAAGAGGCAAAATGGAGCAGGAGCAAAATAAACTTAGGATTAGTTCCCGTATTAAATAGAACCGTGAGTGAAAGTTAACCGAGTACAAGTGAGCTCGTGCCAAGAATGCAGCTCGGTTTGGTTGGTGTTTTTTTTTTTGTTTGTTTGTTTTTTCTTTTTTGTTTTTTTTTTGTTGTTGTTGTTGTTTTTTACAAGCTACCTCCGCTTGAAGTTTGCATCTTCGTGGTAAGACATTCTTGTGGGATGTCGACCTTTCTGACTTTTTGAGCTTGTTTTCAGAGAGTAACATATAACAGCAATCCATTTAAGCTCTTCTGCTGCTGTTTGAAGAATCATCTACTTGCAAACAGTTGACAACCCTCTCCAAAATGAAAAAGAAACTCAGTTTGAAGGAGTAGAAGTATATTACGATATATATTATGATATATATAATCAGGCAAAGTGGAAAAGAATTACGATTGTTTTATAAATGAACCAACTCTGAACTTTAAGAACTAAATCTTTCCCTGTACACATAGGCATCCTCTTTTAAGATAGGGAGCAAGTCCTTTTATTTTCATAGAAACTAGTCCATAGAAACTGAATTGGGCCCCAAAGCTAGTTTGAGAGTGAAGATTTTTCTCAATATCAGAACTTTCGCTTTTAGTCACCACCTCTAACTTTATGTTCACATAGTAATTTTTCTGTAGTCTTTTGTGCCATTATGTGTTTAAAATCCATGTCATCCACTAGACTACTGCAAAGTTCATTTACATCTTGTGTTCATGACATATTTGTTGACTGTGAATATAAGCAGAACTAGATCCAACATGCCTGCATCCCCAATTTCTGCATCTTCTGTGCACTACAGGGCAAAGAATTATTGTATAACAAAGATATCGTTCTTGAATATGATTATGTTCTAAACTCATATGTCTGGAGGTAGTTAATAAATCTTCCTATGTTGCGATATCTTTGTTTTGCTGTCTTCCCCTCAGTTCCATATTATACTGATGGGAAAAATCGAGAGACTAAAGATTAATTTTCTCCAGAATTAGAATCTAGAAAAAGGATAGACATAAGATGGAAGAAAATAAACCTGTCAAAATTTGGAGTCTTTGTTAATAAAACATAGGATAATTCCTGTTAAGAAAAGCTAAGTTGGAGGTCTGGCAAAAAAGTGAATGTACCCTACTTAACCAACGTAAATGTTTAAGGATTTGGAATAAAAAAGAATATATAAGAGCATCTATTCTAAATGATCTTCTTTCATAGAGAAGCAAATACGTAGTCTAACTGAAGATTCCTTGGGCACTGGAAATAGAACTGAAAACAAAGTCCCGATCTATTTACTCTTGCTTCAGTTCTTTCTTTATTACCCCTTTACAATGACATATAAACACATGCATAAATATATACATATACATGTATGCACATACATGTATCTATTCATTTATAATTATGCAAATACATGCATACATGCATATATGTGAATGTCCATAGTACATGAAATTGGGATTTAGATTAGATCATTCTTGATCAACTTGAAATTGTGGGGAAATAAAGGTCAATTGCATTTAACAGCCAGTGACTCACACAGGCCAGAATATGTGATCTGATATTGTGTACTCATTGTCATGTCGATTATCTGAAGGTATCACAAACACTTGGAATAAAGTAGTAATAGGGTGGAATTTGATTATTTGCACTTCTAAGCTAAATTCTTCAAATTTTATCCTTTTATCTTTTTTCCTCCTCTTCACATTCCTGCTGTGGAATCCCACCTATCTGGTGTTTATCCTCCTACTCCTTTTTGTCCCAACTTTTGCAATTCTAATAGAACACCAAGTGACCTGAAATATTCCCAGATTTTATGACTCAGGGGTTTATAGCCACTCACAAAATTTCCCAGAATGTTCCTAAATTTTCTAGAGGAAATGCAGTGAGATGAACTCCCCAAATCAATTTTATTTGAAGAATAATTTGAAAAGGATCTTCTTAGTCTCTCAATAAAATAAGACAAAAGGGGAGGTCTTTTTTTTTTTATGAGCAGTGACAATTTTAGTTTGTCTTTAACTTGAGATCTCAATGTCAGAGAACATTGGGAATTATCTTCTAGTGCATGCTTGTAGATATCCTGTCCTATGTAGTCAAACCTCCTTCTGGGCGACTGAACAGTAGATGCTGGACCAGTCCCCTGGTCTGGCAGTGGTTCTAATGCAGCCTGATCTAAGAACCATGGCTCTAGAAAGCGACCTTGGGTGATCTGCACTAGGTATATGTAAGACTTGAGTATAGAATCTTCATTGCTCAAGTTGAAATAATACCAAGAAGTATATAAGAGTGAACTTTGAAGAGATTAGGCATGTTCAGGGTAGTATGGCCACAGAAGAGTGGATTTTGAGATTGGAATATTAGCCCGGATGATTTGGGTAGTTCCAATGTGATCACAAAGACCCATCTAAGAAGACAGAAAGCAGAAGCATCAGTGTCTTATTGATGTGAAGTGAGAAAGACTGTCCAGGCCATCAGTGAACTTGGGAGGGAGTCAGGGAGGAACACATGCAGCCTGGAGATGCAGTGAAAGGTCAGAATATGGATTTCCCCAGACTGACCAAAAAAATAAGGCCCTTCCAGGTTGCTGCAAATGACATGTTTGTCTTTTTTGATTGCTGAGCAACATGGATGGAACTAGGAGGACTCATGCCCACAGAAATAAGACAGAAAGAAAAAAATAAATGCCAGATGTTCTCACTTATATGTGGGATATAAAGAAGACAAACCAAAGGACAACAAAGAGTTAAAACTAACTGACATCAGACCTAAAGCAAACAGCAAGGGACAGGGAGGGAGGGTGTGAGGATAAAATCAGGGGAGGAATGAGCACAAGGAATCAGGATGACAAGTGATATGTTGATGGGAGAACTTTGGGCTATATATATGTATATATATATATATATACATATATATGTATATATATACATATATATGTATGTATATACATATATATGTAAAATTAAAAAATTAAACTTAGAAAAATAAATAAAACCAATAGGATATATGTACAGAACTTTCTTTAGACACATAATCTGAGATGGGTATTTAGACCACTTCAAAGAATATTCATACCTACTACCTTACTCTGGGCTAGCTCAAGTTCACTGAGTTGAATGGAAAACACAGTCCATCTTTATCATAGATTTGTTCTTTCTCTCTCTCCCTATCTCCTCCTTCTACCAGATCCCATTGTCAACCAACCACCCATTTTCTCCTGTTCATTCTGCAGCTTTTTTCTAGCACATGTCAATTGTCAGCACAATATGCCCTGTGCCATAGTCTTTGCATGCACTATTTACTTAGAAATTTCCACCCATTTGGCCTAATTACTTCTCATACTTTAGCCTATATATGTTTCATCAAAGACATCTCCCCATGTTTTGTATACTCTACTCCATCTCAATTATTCTACTAGTCTCCTGTGTTCCTCCTTCTTAGAGTTATTATATTTTGAAATGTAGACAATTGTCTCACCATTTTCCCCTTACCTCCCAATTATGATACATAAAGGCATAAATGTGCATGTTTTATTTACTACTATATATCATAAGTACCTGGTAGGTATCCATTAAATATTAATTGATTAGATTAAATTAGCATATTTATACTTTACTAAAAGATCACGATTTTTTGTTTTCACAGAGACATGATAAAAAGAACTAACATTTCATCAGAATCTGCAATTGAACGGCATTTCTGCTACAATCACCTTTCTCTCACTCATATCATTGTCACAGTCAATAAGTGACTGTTTTCACCATTTTAGATGAGAAGAAAGAGTAAATATTTTAGAGACCACAGTATTGGTAAGTGACTGAGCCAAGATTGACCTCTAGTCCAATTCAACAACATTTGTGGGTTTTTTTTAAAAATTATTATATCATCTTATCTAATAATAATGGGAACAAAGTCAATAAAATGGTCTCAATGTAACTTCACCTGTTTTAATGAAAGGACCAAGAAAACAGATACAGCAAAGAATTGATGAACCTCAGAGAAAACTTTCTAGATCAGCTATTTGTTGAGGGGATCCATTTAATTAAATTTCCTGTTAAATGTGGATTTCTGACTTTAAAAATTGTCATTTACTTTTAAAAATTCATAAAACTGGAAGAAAAGTAGATACTGAACTCTTGAAAATTCTAAAGTTAATTGGAAAATCTAATTACAGGGGAATAAAAGAAGAACGTCTAAATTTCTCTTTGGGTAGAATTGAGAACTTTCCTCTTAAAAGACTATTTTGTATTTTTTTTTCTGTGCCTTTCATTAAAAAGTGTTATTACCAGGAACGCAAGCTCAGTTTCAGGAAACAGGAAGTTTGAATGGAGAAGAAAGGCCAATCAAGGCAGGTGGACAGGACAGCAAGTCATAATGGACAGAGTGGTGAGTGAAACCACACAGTGACTGGCTTCCTTACCAGGAAGGCACCAGCTGTGCATTGTGTGATGATAGCAAAATCAGGGTCACAACTAAGCCCTAACATAGTCATGTGAAGAATGAAAAGAATATACACTTTGGCTTCAGACAAAATACTGAACTTGCATTTTCTCATATCTAAATGGAGATAATCCTATTCAAAGGGCTTCTATGAGAATTGGTACTCTATACAAAGTGTATAGGATAGAAGCCTGACCATGTTGAACTTTAAAATGTTATATTTCTCTGTCACAAACATACATGGGCATGTTGTTGAATACACAAATATTTGGAACAAGGGCTTTCATAGAACTAAAATCATTTTGAAAACATAATATAAGGGTTAAGGGCATATTTTGGTGGATTAAAAGTTGTGAAGTGTTCTGCTTTAAAAATACACGAGTCCATCCTTTGCAAAGTCCATCCAGTACTGTGAATTTCAGGATGATTTGGGGCACACAATATGTGAATTATGCATGGCATATGCCTGTTATGTTTTACATTACTCTGTTCTCTTCAGCCTGGTAAGATTTAATGGGTAAACTTGTAACAGTCAGCATGTTCTCTCTGTAGTGTTTTTAAAAGCATCCACACAAGAATTTCTTACGAAGTGTTTCTTACAGATATTATTTGTACTCTGATTTAAGTTGGTGTTTTATTTGGGGGGGGGTTGCTTGTTTGTTTTTCTTGATGATTTTTACTGTTGTAATACAGTGGCCCTGACTAACTTATTTATGCCTCTTAAAATTTTTCAGGTTAGAGTACATAGTGCTAATTATAAGTGGAAGCCTCATTTAAACACTCTGAGGATGAAGTTTCCTCTAGTTACAAGAACAAGGCTATTTTTAATCCTCATGGTTTGCTTGTTTAAAGAAGGTAAGATTTTTAACCCATCAAATACTTAACAAAGAACCATATCTGCTTCACAGGTTTCTCACTCTTGAGATTGGTCACAACGCTGTTTATACCTCTGTTTACACCTGAATATATTTCAGAACCATTCAGCAAGCACCCTCTATAGTGTTTGACTTTCCCCTTTAGTTTTTTTCAGTGGAATTCTAAGATTTTATAGGATTCCTGATCTAATACAACTCGAGTCAATAATTGGGAATCCAAGTTGGGAAACAGTGCGATGAGCTACAAAGAGGTCAGGCAGACACTTCTTTGTATTACAAAAATCAACAAAGACTTTGTACTTAACACAGAATATGAATGATGATAACAGACCCTGGGTTCCTTGTGTACCCTAAGTTTGTTCCTGTAGCTCTTCTGGTAGTAATGGTAGATGCAGTAAGCCAACTACACTCTCTCTGTCAGCCTTTAACAAGTGGAATACATTCACATGAAGTCTGGCCTGGGTATGGGGACAGTTCTATCCATGGAATGGAACAAAACTAAGTAGGCCAGGGGGGATTAAATCCTTGATCTTGGCATCATTAGCACTGTGTTCTAATCCGCTGGACTAACTAGCCACAGACAAAGACCAATTGAACTAATAAATCACAGCAGCCAGAACAATCTGGTTTGAATTTATTTCTCATTTTTAATACATTAGTTTTATAATTTGATTTAAATATTTTAGGATAAATGAAGCCAACAACCCATGTTGCTGTCATTCAGAAGAGAGAAAGCAGAGAGGGAAAGCCACCCCCACCTCTTCCCATAGTCATTGGCACAAAGTGGCACAATGAGCTGTGGTCTCACTTTGTACAAGAGGTGTCAGTCTGGAACATTGGGAGTGAATCACAATTTTTATAAGTAATTTACATTTAACAAGCACATATGCAGCTTTGTTTTTCAGGAAACCTTTGTAAACTACTCCAAAAGCCAATAACTTTTATATAAAAAAGTTCCTCTCTTTTATTTGTTTCTGCCAGATTTTTCTATATTCTAGTTGGTCCAAAAATGAGGTATGAATGTATCATCAAATCCTAAAAGTAAGTTAACTATATCGCAGTTGTCCAGTCACCCTTCTTGTATAAATAGGTCACAGGAGATGCTGTTTTATCATTGTTGTCTTTGTGACTTTAGATTCCTGGACTAGATTAAAAATCTCACCCACTTCCAAGACCCATTATCATATGGGTCATATCATATCATAAGCAGTGTAACGTAACATTTGAAATTTTGCTTCCTTTATGCCATTATAATTTATATTGCTACACCTTTTATTTGGTAACTTCATTTTATGCAATTATTATTACTACTTTTTATTTTGCTCTGATCATTTCAATTATCATAATTACCTCTCTTATGGAAAGATAAATTCCATGAGGGAAAAGATAATTCTTTGGTGACTCACAAAGCACCAGAGGTTGATACTGTGTTGACTTGCTAAAGATAATTTACATTGAATGACACCCTCTGATCTCTAAATTTGTGGAATTGCTGATCTCTAAATGCTCTTGCTTTAGCCTAGTCTCTTTTGACACAGACTAGGAAGACTACAGATGCTAACAATTTTTCATGTGAACTTTCACAGAAAAGCATACCTTTCATGATTTTTAGCCTAATATTCATTCTCTTCATTGACAAGTACTAATATATCTTCAAATACATTTCTCTTTTCAGATTATCTATAGAACATGTCAAAATGTTGAATCCAATGAATAATACTTTTGAAACATTTATTTTCCATTCTAAAGATTTTAATGAAAGCAGTTCTTTAATATATTACAACATAGCACAACAGATAGGTATTAAATTGAGATTTCAGGAGATATAAATCATCTCCAGTTGCTATGGTAGCTCATCCATCTGATGTTAGTGTCCAGATAGATTGAAAAATCAGGTCAATACTGATAGTATAGTTAGGTGTAGACTTCCTAAAATTATCTATCCATAATAGAAATTTAATCAAGATAAGGAAATAAAGTAATTAATGATGATGATGATGATGATGTTAACCTTCATATAACACCTATGTGACCAGTAGTTCTTAAGTTTATGTATATATATATATATATATATATATATATATATATATATATATATACTCCCTTAGTCCCCACAACAGTCTTATGAAGTAAGTACAATGATTGTCTTTATTATATAAATTAGGTAATTGAGATACAGAGTGGTTAAATTATGTGCTCAATATTATTCATCCAGGCAATATGTTTCCATAGTCCAACTCTTAACCAGAATGTTTTCACTGTTTCAAAAGGAATGTTGAAAAATATGATTTTTGAATTTGGCAATTTTGGATACATTCACTCATTCTGTCATAGGAAACCACAGTATCTTGTTTAAAACTTTTCTTAGCAGGTGAATGGATGACAACATCTCTAATATCTAAAGTGGTATCTAAAGTGGTACACTAGATGCCAGTGGTCTTCACCAAAGGCATAAAATTCTGGGTGAAAGCAAACTGTCCCCTCTGTTTAACACCTTTGAATCTCAAGAAAGTATAGACAGTAAAAGCAAATAAACCAACTAAAGTAAATTGATGCGTGTACTACCATAACACTTGACAAATTTACTTACTTTTACTTATAATATCAAAATATAAATTTTGTCCTTTTTTTAATCTGAATAACTAAAATAATGGCATGGTTGCTGCCAATTTTTGGGATTGAATCTCATAAATTCACAAATACTGAACTGTTTGTTTATACTTTCTTTGGAAGTACACCATGTTCTTTATAAATAATAGATACTAGCAAAAATTAAAAGTAATTTCTGGGCATTTGATAATCTGGCCATGACATCATCAACTTCAGATTCTGCAGAGAATATGAATATATTGGTATGAACAGATGGGAGACATAAAGAAAATGTGGGAGCTATTCCTGACAATGTGAGATGTAATACCATATATATGTAATACCATATATATCATATATATATACATACATACGTACATACATACATATATATATTTGCCCTGGGGTACTGAAATTGAACTGAAAAAATAGCTTTCAAATAGACTTTTAATTACTTTTATAATTTTATTTTTTTATTTGTTTGGAGCTGTTGAGATTCTGACTTTTAAATACCTTCAAAAAACCAAAATCTAAAATAATGTCTAATCTTATTGAATAAATTAGACATTTTACTTGATCCTGAGTCAATCAGATATATGGACCTACACACACACAAACACACACATCACAAATTTCTTATCATGCTTTCAAGTTCTTTACTTGATTGAACTAATTATCCTTTATACTCAAGATTCATACCAGCATAATACATATTTGTCTTCACGAAAACAGATCAGTTCTTTATGAGTTCACTCAAAAACAAATGAATACATAAACTATGTATTTCAAATGTCTTCCTTTGGTGTCTACCTGAAGTAATATTTTGCTAGGTAGTGTGTGTGTTTGGGTGTGCATGGCAGAGGAGAGGTCATGGCTGCCTCAGTTTCTTAGTTCTTACACCCCGTAATCATCTCTTCTCATTTCAGGTGATGTGGTGACAATTTTGACTGGCTCTTGCCTCGTAGCATGCCACTTAGAAGGCAGAAACACAGGTATTCCATGCTTTCCAGTTCCACTAATATTTGATTTCTATTACCTCTCCTTCCTTTTCATGTACTAATGCCTCAAAGCTGAGGGTGGGAAGAGAGCAGACACGACACACAACCTCATCCTCATGGACCTTCACTAGTGTCTCTCTACCTTCCTCTGCAATTTTTTTCTTGATTTTTTTCAAGCCCAGAAAGTTGTTGTATTTTCAAAGTCAGGAAAAACTTGATCTTCAAGTATTCTTGGAGTTTTTTTCAAGGCTCAAAAAACAATTTTTCTTGATTTTTTTCTAGCCCAGAAAGTTGTTATACTTTCAAAGTCAGGAAAAACTTGATATTCAAGTATTCTTGGGGTTTTTTTTTCAAGGCTTAAAAAACAAGAATTTGGTGTCCAACTTCCACAGTTGCTCCTCCCTGACTTAGGGCAATTGCGTGACTGAAGTCTAGTGACCTAAAGTATGGAGGAAAGGTGATAGATGAGATGGAATGAGGTATCACAAGCATCTGTTAGTACTCAAAATATTGTTCTACCAGGTATCCTATTAATCTCATGAGATACTGTGAAAGTCTAGAGACTTTGAACTGTTTTTGTGTTTAAATCATGGAAAGTTAGGCTTTTTCAAGCCTATGTGTATCTGGTAATATCTGATGTACATCATCTAAGATACTCTTTAAAGTTATTGACAATCTAAGGACTGTCCATAGGAAAACAACCAACCAAAGTGTAAAGTACATGAGATTTCATGTGAGTTTCTGATGGTAGAAACTATGATCATCAAGTAGAAGTAGAGACTAAGGGGAATTAACTATCTGGTTGTCTTTCAAAACTTGTAGAAGAGAGTAAACTTTTATTGTTTTTGTAAGTTTTGTCCAAATAAAAACCTAGAATCAATTAATTAAATTTAAGAAGCTGAATTTTAGTTCAAATTAAGTATGGGAGAGACAATACTGCCACTTTCATTTCCTTTTGGAAGGAGCAATATGATTGAAAAGGCTTGCTTCCTGAGATACCACTTGAAAGAGAAAGTCATGAGGGAGGAGAATTTCTGACTCAATTTGAATGTTGATGTGAAAGAGTATGTTTTATTACACACTGTCATTCACTAATATTTTATGATTTTTATGTTATTATAGAATAGTACCTTCTAACTTTAGTCTATATTTACTCAAGATGAAATAACTGTCAAAAATTTTAGTGGACTAGATTCATCATAGGATAAGAAGAACATACTCTATGATGGAAATTGTCAGGTTAAAGAAAAAACACATTTAAAATATGTCAATAAATTATTTATCCGTATTATGCTATTTATCCATTGATGATACTATGTAACAAATATTCTATTATACATTAAAGAAAAAGTGGTAGGCAAGATTAAGATAACCTTTCAGCACTTAATGATAGTTTTGATAGGATAATTTTCATGTTTATTTCCAATTCTAAGATTTAAGGTCAATGTAATAAATTAATAGACTATTGTCACCACATCCTAATATAAAGTCCCCATAATATTTAATTGTTCTCATTTCTGCTGTATACATAAAAATGTATGTATATATGTATACATGTTTATACAGACATATTTTAGACTTCTAATAATTTAATGATTGTCTGAAAGTGTGAAGAATCTGAGATTATATGCCATTTGCTAATTCACAAGTTAGCTTGGATGCTAGCAGACAGCCAATTATTCCCTAATCAGATACAAAGGAACATGTACTATTTACAGTAATAGCTATTGCCAAAAACATCAGCATTTGCACTGGTTCCTGAGTCCCAACTCCAAAAGGATGAATGATGACATATGCAATGGATTTCACAGAAAAGGAGTCACAAGTCACGAAATGACTATCTTTCAGAATCAACTACAAACAAGCCTGCCCACACTTTTCCCAAAGAGAGATAATAATTTTTTATAATGGACAGCAAACAAGCCCGCTCTGTGCTCTGAGGGGAGAAACTATTGCTGTCTTCCAAGCCTTTTCCTCTATATAAAACATTACTGAAAATGTAGAACAAAAAGTTATCAGTACTTCTGTTCACAAGACAGTCAGAAACACTAGAAGTCCATAGAAAATTTTCTTGCAATAATGATAACCACTAGATGAATTGATGAATTCAACTATCATGAACCTGAATTAATCTATTTTTTTCATCACTTGCTATGCCTCCAATTCCTAGTACAGAGCCTGAGGTATAATAAGAGGGGCTGGGTTTATATCAAGGTATTATCATATGCCAGGACATTTTCAAACACTGTGTGTATTAACTCATTTAATCCTAACAACTACTATATTTTAACTATTTTATAGTTAAAATTCTCCTTGCCCATTTCATATGAGGAAACTACAGCCAAAAAGGTTTATCAGCTGATCTAAGATTATATAGCTAATAAATGTCAAAACTTACATTTGATCACTTCTTGAAGAAATAAATTGACTGAATGGATGAAAAATTATGAAACAGGGGGAAAAGCATCTGCAATTATATGCATCAAGCTATGTGCAATTTTGAGTTTGAAGAAAATGCTGTTCTGTTCCAGACCTCACAACTAGACTAAAAACTAGACTAAGATCAGAGGCCAATGCATATTGCTATATTATCTGGTGATATCTGTAACTGCAATCTGCTAAGGGACTCTACATATAAGTCTGTGTTTTAAGATGTCTAATTGAGACCTTACTGTCTAGGCTTACTTTGCTTAACTTGGCCAAACTTCATGGTAAAAGACTAATTCTCTCTGAAAAAATAAGAATTTATTTCATACTTATTGTTCTTAACAGTATGTTCATTGGCAGAACATTAAAACAAGTGGAATTGCTCTGTTTTATTAGCTGTGGAATAAATGTACAATGGAAAAACTAGCTCATAACTGAAACAGAGAGAAGTCATTTCTGTGCTATTAGCTGTCCCTGGATTTAGACAAGACTGTAGCTCCAAAAATTATATACCACACTATGTCTTAATTTAAAAAAAAAAATATATGCAATTTGTTCATTTCTATTCCCCTTCACAGAATTCTCTCCTTTGTTTCATGTTATAAATATAAGTCAACATGTATTGAGGTAGAAAGAAAATGAAAATATGTACTACTACATATCAATAGTTTATATATATGGAAAATGATGTGGAAGAAGGGAGAAAAAAATCCCAGAAAATCAGGAAAAATATACAGCCATAATTCTATACCCTAACATAGGAAAATTGTCACATTAATTTGTATATTTACTTCCAATATTTACTTTAAATGATTCAACAATAAAATTCACAGACACGTTTATTAAACACATAATATGTGTCAGATGGGGTGTGTGTAAAATGAAGAAAATATTCCTGCTATATATTCTAGAGATGGTTTTTTAGATAGTATTCATCACATTTTGAAACTACTTTTTAGATATAGCATATTTTTATGGACTCTTTCCATGCCAGTCTTTATAATAACAGTGATTGTCATTATAGCTATCACTGTTAAGAACTGAATTGATTGTTTTTGGACTAATTAGTCATTTGAAGATTTTTGTGGTTGATGTGTTTAATATTTTAACAGATAATACTATAATAGACATATTGTTAGATCAACTTTTCCTCCATATTTTATATAAGTATATTCTTTCTTTATATCTTTTCCCTGAATTTGTGCATGCTGCCTTTTTGTTCAAGAATCACAGCTAACATATTGAATTATCTATTAGTAGAATTGCCATTTAATTATTTTGGAGGTTCCAAAGACTGATTAATTCTGAAATCTCATTCATTCATGACTAAAAGTTCAGATTTCAAGTTTAGTGTTCCATCTTTATATTCTTTTAGATGCACATACTACTGTAATATTAATATTTTGTTCATCCATAATTATTCACACCTTCCTAGAACTGGATAAGAGGGAAAAGTCATGTTACGTATAAGAAGAAGGCAAGAAATGTATCATTTGTTGTGCTATGCAAGCACATTTCTGTTTATATAGGAGGGTTATTTCTTGTTTCATCATAACAGCGATATACCTATTATGGAGTTAAACACCTATTATGGATTTCTGTACAAGTGTAAGCACATGTGCAATTGGTTTGGTAAAGAGAACAGGCATGAATCTCATTAGTGCAACACATTAATTTATCTGGAACTGATAAATAGGAGTAATTTTTACATATTGTCAGACTGTTATAATGCTTAAGGGTGAGAAATGGGGAAGGCATTGGTTTATAGATTGTTATAACTCTGTATAGTTATTTCATTTTCAGATAAAGAAACACAAGACTAAAGAAACTGGGTATCTTGACCAAGTCATAAAAATAGTACAATATTTCCATTCTAGTATTCTATGAGCTATAATTTGCTGCCTCCATGCCAGGGTGAACATTTGGCCTTTTTACTGCAGTCTTTCAAAATCTCTAGTCTTTCATCTTTTTATAGGGACAGGGAAATCAGTAGGTGCTTGTCTTTATTTTTTTTTCCTTTTTGACAGGGAATCTTAATTTTTCTGAAGCGCTATATGAATAGTATGCTTTATGCTTTATGTAAATATGAAATAGGGAGAAAAAAAATAAAAATATCAGAATAAAATAACACTTTCAAAGAGGATCAAATAATTCAAGACCTTCTTTAAATGGTAGCAATATATAAAAATTCAACTTGGGTTTTGATATAAAAATTCAAGTTTCTTCTGCATTGCATTAAAAAGAACCATTTGGCCTCTCTTTTGGAGATCATGATTTCCAGTATGAAATGATGCATCTCCTTTCTCTGTTAACATTTTGGCCAGATCTGAATGTTGGGTTTAATGAAACAAGAATGGATCACTTTATTTTTTTTAATTATTAATGCTCTAACTGATAATTGTCAACTTTCCCAAAAGTCTGATAGTTTAACCATGAGAGAGAAAAAAAGCAGAAAAATAATCCTTGTATTATCTTATGAGGAAGCAAAAAACACGTGAAAGAAAACTCTTGAGGAAGTTTTCAAAAGCATGTAGAAACCAAAGGACAAATGTTTCTATGCACTGTAATCTATAGCAGATCTTCTTTCAAAATTCCCAAAGCAAGGAACAAGGGGGAAAACTCTTCTAAGAGTTAGTATAATGCTCCACAACTGTGGTGTACAAGAATAATTTACTCTTCATTCACTACATGATAGAAATATTTCTTGCTTATGGTTGACTTAAGTTTGGGGTAATTAGAGCAATGCCCTTCACACATCATTGCTGTCTTTCCACATGCTAGTCTTTGATTGTTCCATGAGGCTGATTACCCACAAATTTGCAGGAGAATTAATTTGTGTGCCAATGGATTTTAAGTCAGTTGTTACAGGGAAGAGATGTGAATCTGTATTTTGATTGCAAAAGAACATATCCATTTGAACCCAAGGCGCATAAATATAGCTCATTATTCCCTTCTTAAAATTGATAAAACTTTGCTGCCAAAATTTTTGATAAATATTTGATATAGATAAATACATGGATAAAATGGATATTTAATGATCCTAAATAGCTTTCTGATTAGATCCATAGTCCTCAAAGGGTTCTGTGATTTATAAATCAAAATTAAAAGAGAACTGTCTTTAGAATGCACTCACTATTAAGCATGATGTGGCTGTCAATGTCCCTTATTAAAGTTGTCTGTAGAAATGTTTAATGGTTAAGGAGTCATATGGATAAAGGGTCATAATGCTACCCCAAGAGGGACTCTTTCAATTCAGGTCTCAAATAGAAAAAGATTTTCCCCACCAAAATTCACACAAGATTACAAAATTAAGATTGGGAAACTGGAGCACAAATTGCATAAAATCCTACTGAAAGTCTACCATCAGTAACAAAGTAATGCAGAGATATGACATTACTCTGTTATTTGGCAATTCCCAATTAGAGATTGGAAATTGTGACAAGCAATAAACTATGTGAAAAAATCCTTAGTGGATCAGAGTAACAGTGTCTAATACATTAATTTGTACTTGAGTCAAGTGTATAAAGATCCTTAGTAAATCCTTTGTAAATCCTTTGTAAATCACCTCAATTCTCAGGTGATATAAAAATAAACAACCAATGTGATCTTGGCTGTGTTTTAAAATACTTAATCAAAAATTAATGTGGATTTTTATCTTAATTCATTAATTATTCAACTGAGTTACATAAATGAATATTTTGGACAAAAACAAAGATGAACTACTTTTCCTTACAATGTTACAGATTGTTTTTTGTTTACTGGATCATTGAGGGAAATATTGATAGAAATAATAAATTGATAGAAATAATGCACTATTGCATACTATATTGCCTTGAAATGAGAGGGGAAAGAGACCCATTATTTTTTCTCTACTCATCTTCATCTTATTTGACAATTATTTGTTCTTGAATAATGCATGTCAGTTGTATTTGCATATGTTCACATATTTTTCAAACTGCCAGAACAGAAGTTTTGTGCAACAGCAAAATTAAAATTATGTTTACTAAAATTTAGCATTCCTTAGATTATATAGTATTTCCTATGGAATAGGGGGATGTCTCAAAATTAGTTTACACTTATTTACAGAAGCCCACATCTATGTAAAACTCATAGACTATAAAATCTATAATTGGCATTGCATGTTGAGTATTGTGGCCTGACAAGGAAGATAAAAATTAAATGTAATCATTGTAACATTTAGTATTCAAGTGGTAGTTATCAGAAGCTACATCTAAATTCATAAATTATTGCTCCTCCTTCTGGAAATCTACTATATATTCATTGACACTTCATTTGCTATGTTTGTATTAGTTTGGTTACATTTTTATGTATTAGCTTAGAGTTTTTATGTCTTAAATAAGTTAATCATGAAGTAAGAACTTAGAGAAGTAAATGTAATTTCATTATAAGTGTATATACTAAGGCATTCTTAGCATCCAATAACATTTTTCCTTTAAAGTATACACTTTCATGAACTTTGATTTACACTATTGTGTAACCACATCACTGTTAAGACACAATTTTCCTACCTTCAAAATTCCCTCATTCCCACTTTTAGTCAATGTCCTTTCCTACCATTGGTATGCTTTCTTTTTCTATAGTCTTGTCCTTTCTAAAAGGCACATAGATGAAATCTATTGTGAAAGAAACCAGTTTAAATGTGCCTTCTTTCACTTAATATGTCTTTGATGCTCATCTGTGTTGCTATGTGTATTTTACTAATTTTGTGGCTTTTTTATTAATGAACATTATTCCATTGGGTGGCTGAGCCCCAATATGTCTTTCCACTTACTAGGGGATACACAGTTGGGTTATTTTCATTCATTGTTGATGATCATGAATAAAACTGCTATAAAATTATTAGCATACATTTTGTCTAACTTCATGTCTTCAGTTCTCTGGGGTAAATACCTAAGAGCAGGACTATTGAGTCATAATACTAGTGAAGTTTTAGATCATTTAAGTGTTTATCTATTGCCCCTCCCTATAATACAACACTCAACTCCCTTTGATATCCAGGTTCTCCATGCGACTTGTTTTTGCCAATGAACATGAACCTAAGTATATCTGCAGCTTCTGAGTAAAAGCCATCAGGATACATGATTCTTCCTCTTTTCCCTCTATTGGGGAACTGCATTTCCCAAGATAGACTGCTTGCTTAGCCTAGATCTAGAAGCAGAGCTACAGTGACCCACACCTTACCAATTACACTTAATTAGAAATACACATGTGGTGCTATAAGGAATGAAGGCTTTGAGTTTGTTACCTCAGCATACCTTAACAACAGCTGACTAGTATACTTTGGAAACTGCTCACATCTACTCCCACTTAACTTCATATAATATTAAGTCTATTTCCTTGAACTTCCATCTTTACTCCTTTGAATTATGTACTATATGATTGTTTATTTTTCAGGTTTTTTGATCCTTCATTACTGTTTTCATTGGAGAATATTCCTGCTGTCATTCTCTCCAAAATTAAGTTCTTAAATCACACCTTAACCTCTTGATACTAATTGCACTGTAGCGGATGTTTTGCTCATCTTACATATTTGAATCTATAATATCCTATTCTAGATGAAATAACTGTGATACTGTACGAAACCTAAAAATAGCAGTGCTTTCTTATATTTCCACTAAACACTTGCAGTAATTCCTCATTACCTATACAAAGTCCTTCAGTTGGTTGCTGAATTTCCTCTTCTGCCATTTCACCATTACAAACATCTCATTGCACCATTGAGTAAAAATTCCTCTTTCAATCATGAAAGTATCTTTGTTTCAAGATTGGCAACAGATATTTTTGTTTCTTTTGTGTTCTATTTTTCACCATCATTTTAAATTCTCCAAGATATATCTTAAATTCCATTCTTTTAGGAAATAAAGTATCTTGGACTTCCAAATCATTCAACTCATTTAACAAAGCAGCCTGAATGACCTTTAGAAAACATATGCCCACCATCCCTTCTCTCTACCTTATTAAAATCATTTCAATGTCAATAGAATAAATACTAAAATTTTCAGGTCTAAATGGCTTGACTCCTCCACACCTTTTCAGTATATCTTTTTCCTTCTCTAGCATTCTAGTTTTATTGTATGCTTTTTGTTTCATTGAATACCCTGTTCCCACTCACCACGGCATCATTGTCCCTGCTCTTCTCCCTGCCTAGAATGTTGTTCTTTTATTTTTCTTATACTAGTCAGCACCTTATAATCCTTCAGATCTCAATTCTATAATTATTTCATACAGAAGCTACCCCAACTTCTCTGAGCAGGTCAAAACTACTTACCTATTTCTCCTTAGTGTACTTACCACAGATTCATTTTACATTTATTTAGGTGAGCTTTTATATTATGTACATGTTGGGGCTCCAGCATTGCTCACTCATTCACCCATAGAATTGCTAAGGCACATTCTTTGTTGGATATTTTACAATGATGTGTAGTCCATGCTACCTGGACCTTTCTTTCTGTAACTGTGCCATATGTTAGATTTGTATTAATTTGTAATTTAGATCTCTCACATTGCATTGGCATTTACCCTTGTTTGCATATCTCATCACTATACCAACAAACAATTGTACCTACTGGATTCCATGTTCTTATGTGAATAAATGATTATTCATTTTAACAACAAATAAGTCATTATTCATTGAGTTATTTTCAAATATGAATACTCATACTGAAGGTTAAACCATGTGGTAAAATTAACATTTTGAATGCATCAATATTAACATATTTAAATGTATCAATATGTGGTCATTTCAAAAAATTTTAGTCCCTAGTTTCATTTACATAGTCAAACAAAACAGTTTAAACAAGGCCATTGAATGTCTACTATCAGCACTATGATTAGAGTTGCCGGATAAAATTTCAACCATGAATAATTTTTAGTGAATGCTCTCAATATTACATAGAACAAAAGTATACTAAAATTTTTCTGTGGTTAATATAAAATTCAAGTTTAGCTAAGAATCTATTTTTATTTGCTTGTTCTGGCAAGCCTAACTATGATACTCCTTGCAATGATGGTTGGTCTCTATTGAGAACTGACTTTTAGTCATATATAACACCACATGGCACCTAATTATTTTGTTTCATCCTTATAACCGAGTCAGTGGAATCAGTAAGCTTTCACTTTGAATGCATGGAGAAACTAAGGCACAAAAAATAGAACTTGCTTAAAATCATGTGACTATCAAGTGACAACACTTATCACATGTCTCAAGCTATGTCAGAACTCAGCACTTAACTCCTATCTTTAAAATGGACCATCTCATCTAATACTGTCTAAGCTGCTAAAGACACAGCAGACAGTTGAAAAGACTTTTCTTACAGTCGGGCACGGTGGCTCGTGCCTTTAAGCTTCAGCCTATGAAGCAGCGTGGCTAGGGATCGCGGTTCGAGTCCCGCCTGGGGCCCGTAGCGAGCCATAGTTCCAAAAAAGTAGCTGGGCGTGGTGGCGCACGCCTGTAATCCCAGCTACCCGGGAAGCTGAGGCTGGGGATTGCTTGAGTCTGTGGTACCCTGGGCAGCGGGAGCCTGCGAGTTCCACGGACAAAAATAGCGAGACCTAGTCCCCCCCCCCCCAAAAAAAAGACTTTTCTTATAATGTGGCTTGAATATCTTGTCACCATGGCAATTCAGAGATCCCAAAATTCAAAGCTGTGTTTATGAAACAATGGCTTTCTGATTTTCCCTAAGAATTTTCAGTATTTGAACCGTGGATTATATGGATTCTACATATATGGATGCTACAACTTCTCTAGCATTATACTGTGTAAGTTATCAACATTATCATTGCACTTTGTAAGTTATATCCTCAGGTTTATTCTATGACATAGAGAAAGAATTCTAGATATGGTTTCTATATCCTTAAAACAATACAATGAATACCTCCTCTGGTGATGGAAACATCTCCAGGAAGGAGTTTAGTTTGAGGACTTATAAGGACTTGTACTCCATTCACCATGTTATTTCAGTGTTAAATTTCAATATTGAAGATCCTGAAAGTTCAATGTGACACAATGTGAATTGGCCAGTTTCTTTTCTTGGTAAAGTTATGGCTTTTGACTTTTGTATATTAATTCTAGTTGCCCTCTCTCTTATTTTTAGGTCATTTAATAGATTCACATCTATGTACTTATTAATTAATCAATTTTTACATTGAGGTTACATAGAGTATCCCCATCAGGTATTACCATTGTGCATTCACCACCAGCTCACCCATATTACACCAAAGACCACTATGCCTCCCTCCCTCCCTCCCTCTTCTTTCTCCTCCCCCAGTTCTATACCCTTTTGTGTCTCAGTTCTGTAGTCACCTGTGAAGGGTTAATTTTTCAGCTTATCTTTATATGATTGTTAATTTAATTATCTCTTTAAATTGAATTGTTAGTTGACTTTAAATGGTTCTGATTTCTATCCAAAAGGCAGCTTGGATATACTGATGGATTAAGTGATACTTTGTACAGTGTTTAAAAATCAGGCTTTAATCAGGCTTAAATAGGAAGAAATGTAAAGATGTATCATTTGTTAGGAATGTTGGGCCTTTAAGGTATAGTACATTCAATCTTCACTATCTTCTTTCAAGGGAAATGTGACTTCTCAAGTTTCATGCAAAATAAATCTCTACTTCATAACAAAATAGATTCCACCAAGCAGGAAGCCTTAGATTCGAATTTAAAATGGTTATATCCCACACCAAGTCATACATGTTCTCTTCCTGGTTCAATTAGTTTAGCTCCCTCACTCTTCTTCACCATTTTCACACCACTCCCCACAGATCTTTACACAGTATATCCATGGATAAGCTACCCCATTCTCTGGTGTAGTGGCAATAATACAAAGTCGAAAGTACATGTTCTTGTCAGATAGATTTGAATTCAAATCTCAGATCTATTTATTTATTAGCTGTGTGATCTAGGATTGATAATTTAACCACTCATTTGCTCAATAATAAAAACAAGCATTAATAATAGTGTCAATATTAAATAGATAATGCATGACTATTATAAGCAAAGAGTAAACAGTCAAAATGTTAACCTATCATCATTATTATAATTTCATGTTAGGAAAATGGTAAGAGCAGGACTTTGTGAAAATGAAAATAACATCCCAGTTCTTATCTCCCTATTGGACTATACTCTATTTCCCTACTCAATTTTCCTATAAAAAAGCTGTCTCCAAAGAAAGTTCTTTTCTAAAAAAAGATTTTAAAATGTATCACAGGAAAACAGCTATATTTTCTAGTGTCAGTGAAAAATACATACCAGAATGCATTGTCAAATTTATTCACCTTTACCCATTCTCACATGTAACTTTTTAACTATTTGAGCACAGTCTCCAATAAGAAAAGAAATATATTTTTTACATAAGTGATCAAAAGCATACTCTTATAAAACTCTTCCCCGGTTTAGAAGAGAAAATTGAAGCACATTTCCCTTATTCTGCTAAAACCATGAACTGAATTTTGTAAAGCATGTTGAACATCGGTACTTTCCAGTGAGAAATATACCAATGCTCTTTCTGTCATGTAAAATGTCATCCCACCTCCCCTGTCATAATTTTTCAACCTAATGGGAATGTTTCACATTAACCATTTCCTTGTTAGAAATTGTATCAGGCTTGAAATATAATTTCCTAAATCAGAATATCCTCTCTCTCTCCTCATTTATTAAACTAAGCATATGTGTATTTTCTCCTTTTCTGTCTCTCTCTTCCTCTTCTCTTGCTCTCTTTGTTTCCCATAAGATCTCATTGACTATAACACAGCATTCTCTTAGGACACAAAACAAAGTCTCCCCTTTTTACTGGGTACATTATTGTTTTATATTTAGACTTTCTTGCAACCCCTACACCAAGAAGATGTATTAAGGACATAAAGATTCACAAGTTAGAAATGTTACTAAGCTCCTCATTTGGACAAGATCCAAAACTTTAGATTGTAATGATAACAACTCTCTTTCTCTGGGGGAAATTGGGAAAACTTTCTCCAAAAGAATGATGCTTTTGCTGAGCTTTTAAGTGTGAGTAGTTGCTCATCAGACTGAAAGAAGGGAATGAACACCGAGAGAAGGCCTATACAAGAGCTGGGATGAAGCCATGGGGTTTGTGATGTCATTGTATATACAAAGGATACTGAAAATTAAATAGATATTGGCAAACAATAGTGGCATTTTTCTATTTCATACTTAAGAGTTTGGATTTTAGTATGCTTTTAGTGGTGAGTCATGGTAATTTTCAAGTAGCAGAGTAATAAGATCAGAATATTTTACTCTTCTCTTTGTGTGAAGTATGATCTGTGGATTGGGTAGACCACAGTGAAACAGATGACAGCAGCCATAATCTGGCTAGGAGTTAACCTCATTCTTCCAAGTCATGGTCTGGATTTATTGCATCTGTGATATGCTTATTCCTAATGTGACATTACAAGAAAGTAATATATGTGAGTCTGAGATTTGTTTCACATCAAAAAATAATATTTAAACATAGAATTTAATTGGCTATTTGGTTATAACATCTTAGGTGAACAGTTTCTGACCAGAGAGGCAGGTAACCAGAACACAGAGTATAATCCTTATAAGAAGCAAGAAGCAAGAAACTTTTATTTGAAATCCAAACCATGAAAATCAGAGCTTCATAGTTGTATAGTTTCTTAAACATCAAGCAAAAACTAAAATGTCTAGACCTATATGTGTTCCTTCTCCTATCCTTCTACAGATGACTTGCACATCTATGTTTTTTGTTTGTTTGTTTGTTTTTGTTTTGGGGGGTTTTTGTTCTTTTTTTTTAACACTGTGGTCATCAATGTCAGTTTCTTCACAGGGGCAGCTGGTGAATCTTAAGTTGCTGGGCAAACAGCTTTGAGTTTCTAAGCAACATGCTCTGCATGTGGTCAGAGTTAATGTATGTTGTAGTTCAGGGTGTTTTCGCTGCTACAAAAAGGGTTTTTTTGTTGTTGTTTGTTTGGTATGTTTTTTTAAATGTTCAACCATACTTATTAGTTTATCATCAAATATATATAATTACTTAGCATAAGTTAGAGGTCTGAAAGAAAAATATATCACTACTACTTTTCTGTATATTGATCTGCATAGAGAATCAGATTCTCTATGGCAGCATTTTGAATCAGTAGTCTTTTTCTGATTTTGATATTTTTCTGTATATTTGTCTTCTAGTCTGTCAAGAAAATCAACTCCCAAGCCTGGGATTTGGGAAGAATACAAGGTAAGATAGGAAGCACCTCCTTTTAGTGTGCTTTAAATTCTCTAGTCCACCGGAGTTCAGATACCGCTGAGAAAAATCAAACCCTTCTCCCCTTCTGTCATCAAATGTTGACTGGAGTTGGGGAGGGAAGCTTCCTAAGCACATGCTAAGTGCATGCATGGTTTTCCTCTTATTGTGGAATGCAGTAGAGCCTGCAAAGCCTGTAGAATGAACTCAGGGGTGTCCATTTCCACTCTGCTTAATATTGTTTTGGAACTGTGAATCTCGATCAATCCTTGTTGACCTTCTGAATCACATATTAATTCTTCCAGGTTGTGAGACACTAGAAAATCTAGTCTTGAAAGAAGGTGATTCAACTCCACCTCTCTTATCACAAGCATATGCAAGTGACCCAAAGACACCACCCCTGAAACAGCCTTGGAAAGAATTAGGTCATGAATTTATATGCTGTATTTGGTAGTAAAACGGAGTTTTGAAATCATGTTGGTTAGGAAGTTGAAGACACTCTTTCACTTTCATACATTACTTAATATATTCAAACCTCTCAGTTTTTCCCTCACATGAAGCTCCTTCATATCTTCTGGTGGGTCAAATTCTTCTTTGTATCTTCTGAGCCTTGTGATCTATATTAATCTTCCTGTGACTTGTTGAATAAACACTGCTATTCCTTTTCCTCTCATATTTTTCTTCTGAATCTTCACTTTTACTCAAAGATGTTATTCTAAAGCCAACTATTCTGTGAAAAGTGTTTCTATAACTCTCTTATTCTTTTTAATTCTAAGATCCTAGTCCAGAGGTGACACATAGAAGCTATTTAACACCTATCTTTAGGATGAATGAACATAACCCTTGGTTATAATCACTATTGTAATGTTCACAATGCTATAGTTTCAAACCAACATCTTCCTTTTTATAGGAATAAGTTTCTAGGCCTAACATGGACACAAATGCAATGATTCCAAATATTCTTGTTGTAGTGGTTGTTAGAATGTTCAACAGTATTCACATCACCAACTATCAGGCTCATGTTTTGGTGAAATATGGCAGGAGAAGGGTCAAGTGGGAATAAGACATAATCTCTGTCACCCTAAGACACTGAAATGTTCACAGTTCCCTCTTCCCTTCCCCTTGTTGTTTAGCAGCAGAGCTGAAGTGCAGCACTGAACAGAGCAACATAATAGCCTGCATCAACAAACAGCATGAGTTAAAAATGTCTGTTGTTTCTCAGATTTGAGAGTTGTTCCACAGTGTTAACATAGGGATTCTCAACTAAGTTCAATCATATCATTTCATGATTCTATTTTATCTAAGACAAAATGCACACTTTGATTATGAGTCTAATGTCAGGTTGTAAAAGTTATGATTTCCAAAATCTATTTTGTTAATAAGTATTATGTAAGGGTTATTTTAAAACTATCAACAACACTTGAAGCATTAAAATGTGCTTCTACTTAATGTCAGTAAGCAATTACAATAAAATAAAAAGACTTCAAAATTAGTTTTATATAAACCATAAAGAGAAATGGGATAGAATGGGAACTATTTTCCTCTTCTGCATTTAATTTATATTCATAAAAGATGGTTTAGTTTCTATATTTTGGAAAACAGTGTTGCACATGGACTCAATTTTACTAAAAATGCAATGTTTGTGTATATTATTTTCCAAGTCATTCCTCTTTCCATGGAATATGGCTAATTTTCTTCTTCTCTATTGCAATCTATTTTCACAACTTTTTAAGTTTTATAATATTTTTAATATTAGTGAATTTTAGAAACCATGTTTGATCCAACTTAAAAACTATCACAGGAAATTTAAACCAAACGTAAAGCAATCCAATAAACGTTTTTTTTTAAAAACTCAGGCATCAATATGATTCTAATTTTAGAGATTGTTCCATGTATAGAATGAACTGTTAAAAACTGCTAATTTTTTAATTTTCTTAAGAAAATTGTATAATACCAAATATATCTGGAATTAATTTTAACATTTTGCTTGAAAACATAAATTTTTCTAGGAGAAAATCCTTTAATGACTTATCAATTAACATTCTTACATGTTGCAAAACTTTTGCTTTCTTTGACCTCGACTCTGTAGAACCAGAGAATGAAATTACTATTAGTGCTTGACTATTCATATTTACTCAAAATCATGTAGTCTCCACTTTTCTTCATGCTAACTAATGATAAAACAGTCCTATTATCACCCTGAAAATCTGAATAATACTGCCTCTCATATGCTGAGGGGTAAGAAGCCCCAAGACTGTCAGAACAGACTTGTGATCTGACAAACAGTTCAAACTCTTGGCATTTAGCCCATCAGCTGGGTATCCTTGGAGAATTGCTTAACATCTCAAACCTCTAGTTCCATGTTTACAAATGTGGGTATTATAATTGTTTGCCTCAGACATTTGTTATGAGAGATAAATGGGATATGACATTTAATTCCAGAACTCTAAGTTCCAAAAAGACATTTTGTTTTGCTCATTCTGCCACCAGTGCCTACCATGCTTTACTCAGGAAAGCCTGGTGGAATGTTTGTTTAGTTAATGACTGAACAAAAATTCAATAAATAAAATGGAAATAAAGAATTTTAAATAATATGTAGAATAGTAGATAAATTCTACAGATGATAGTTATTATATTTCATGAAAAACTATCTACTTTAAGCTTTAAACTCACCAAAGATTTTGTAGTTTTACTCTTTTAAGAAAAGATTTTATTTCTCTGCTTGTAGTGTTAGTGCTACAGTCCTTTCTTATACCACTGATAGTAAATGCCTACCCAGGTAACTGATATTCACACAGGAGATGCAAAGAAAGATATGATTCAAGAATGTCATATGAACAGAAGACCTATCAGGTAATCAAAACTTTATCCAGTATTTTCAAAAATATGCCTCATATTTGATTAACCATAGGTATATAAACTATCAGTCAGTAGTGTCTCCAGTGATAACAGTAAATAGAAGGTGGAAGATATGAAAAATCTAGAGAATAGCTGGACCAAGCTGATGAGGAGTCTTCAAGAATACATATTGAAAAATAATATAAAAAGAATACATTTTAGTTATTGCTCTTCTGGTTGGCACTGAAGCTATCATCCTGATTTTGTACAAGACTATGGTACAGGTATATATATATATGACTATGCTACAGGTATATATACATATATCAAAGTCATTTTGAGATCACTTTTTGAATCATTTTATGACCACTCAGTCACTCTCAAAGATGACCAAGAAGTGAAAATGGATGGAGATTTGCTACCTTCATTCCAATCTCCAAATCTGAGTTATTTTTAATTTCTCAACATCCTCCTCTTTTAGGCAAGTCCAATATCAACCAGTAGAGTTGTACACTGTGGAAGTGAACCCAAGTGTGTTTATTTCACTGGCAGTCTTCTATAAGATGCTTGCTACTTAGACCTGTAAGGTTTCAGTATCTGAACTTCCAATTGTGGGATTGCCAGAAGGTCATCAAAGTAATGGAGAATATCAAATAGATCATGATTGGTATATATTCCCATGTGTTTATGTGTCAGGTCACCACATACTATTATCAGTTTTGGGTATTTGATGGTATGTCACAACCAAAAGAACAACTGGCTCTTAACCACAATCATCTACATCCAGAGGACCAAGAATCTGTTAGAGAAGATCATACACAAATATTATATGATTAACAAGCAGGTTGAGAAGTTGCATATGCTATGAGTCAATGCCCACACCATGTCTTCTAACCATATTGGCAAGAGCATATACCACAAGCTATAAAGAGTAAGAGGGACAAAGGGCTAAACATGCAGAAATATAACCTGTACAGCTGCAAGGAATTGTTCAGGTATGCCCCCAATTTCCTGTGATTAGCGATGTCCAGCTATGACAATGTGCACCTAACCGCCACAGGCATTCTTCTCACATCATCTGGTGGTGTTTTTCTTATCAAGCACAGCATTAGACCCAGCTCTCGACCATGTGAGACTTCCTTTTCCTGTATTACCATCCTTGTGACAAGTTGTCCTGTTTTCCTAAACCTCATAAAGAAGAGGTTCTCATATCTATCTTCTTGTCTTTCAACACAAAAGACTTAGTGTGGATTAGTGACATCTCCACTGAATTTCATTTACTGATACTGACTTAGGTAGGGATATGATTCACAAACACCATGATCATAAGGAACTATGGAATTTTCTTCATCAGATTCACAAATTTGAGGGATTCAATTAAACTCTGAAAAAGATGGAACCCTTAGTATATTCACAGACATATTCATCAAAAGCCTATTTTGATAACATCATAAGTGGTGTTCAAATACCATGAAGTCATTACCTAGCTCACTCATCAGCCAGTCACTTGAGTTTAAGTTTATTTGAATTAAGGATTGAAATGTTTTAAATAGATTCAGTAAATAGTCTCCTTTGGGGAAAAAAGGAAGTAATTTTTATGATTTTAATAAGTGAAACTGTTAGGTTTTAAGATTCTGAACTTAGACCACAAAGTTCATATATGGTATCATGAAAAGTCATTCATTCTTTTTAGTATTCTTATTTCACAAAAAAAATATCAGTTTTACTTTCAAGCTTTCATCCACATAGGGCATATTTGTTCGATGGATTTTAATAGAAATGTAAATGCTGATAATTATAATTTGTTTTGTATAATTTGTTTATATAATTTTATATATATATTTGTTATATATAATTTGTTTATATAATTTGTTTTGTATTTTGATGCTTTTAGACACATTCTCTGGATTTCATTTCTTCAATCAGTTTTAACACTTTATCAAACACTTCTCAAATACTTCAACACATGAACACATACAAACAGCCTTTCTCTCTCCTCTTAAAATATCTTTCTAGACACTAGGGAAGATTATGACAAGATCATGCTATGGTAAATGCATCAACACATAGTCACATTTATCTTTGCCTCATGGTGTTGGTCATTTCACTTGTGGACTATAAAGACTAAAACACTGCACTCCACACCCCTCCTGGAGTTGACCTCTTTTGAATACTCATTTCTTGGCTCATGAATTTTGCTATATCCTATGAAGTTCTGTAATAAGCCAAAAATGTAATGAGCAGAACTTTGAAATCTCTCCTGAGTCATGCTAAATGAGGATAGCAGAGCAAAGGCAATTCTATAGGATGCAAGACAAATCTAGAGTCCTGTGGTGATGACAAAATCCCCTCTACACTCAAAATGATTAGTAAAGCTATATTCACAACTTTTAAAGGAAAAAGTAAAGGAGCCAGATAGCACAGGCATGTGTTCTCACCCCACATATCCCTTAAATGATTAATATTTGTATTCTGTATCCATTTTAATTTACTCCAGTATGGTAAATTTTTGTCTGCGTAGCTGTAACTGGGTCTCTTTGATTCACTGCCAGACAAGGAAAACTCACATTTCCTTTTAAAATAGAATTGATTCCCAGCTAGAATATAACAACTGCTGTAAAATTAGTCAGATAAAGAAGTATATTTTTCCTATTAATAAATTAATTCAATTTAAAACAAACTAGCAAAAATCCATAGCTATATCTGGGGGAAATACAGGTTAGGAGAATAAAAGATCTCAACTTATTCCAGTCCAGGATTTCATCAGAGGAAGTATATAAATTGCTTTAACAGGTCCATACTTTCAAATTATTACAAATTTTATTGTTCTTGGTTACTTGGCACAAAAGCTGTAAAGTAGCTCTTTAGAATGGGGACAGTGTCTGGTGTCTGGCTGCCTAAATCAGGATAGCAGGGATGTTATATACCACATGTTTGTGAAAATTCTCTAAGCAGCCCTACAAAAACATGTTAATATAAAGAGACTTTGATTTCTATAATAAATGAGAGGAGCTTTTTAGGTTGGACCCATATTTCTCCATTGCCTATTAAAATTTCTGGCACATAGCTACTGTTTAATGAATATTTTTGGTGTGAATGTCTGCAAGAACACATTCTCTGGTAAATTAAATAGGATTTCAGGATTCATTTATATTTACTCAAGGTCCCAACAGATAGATTGTAAATAACTTTTATTTATTGCATTGTATTTTTTAATCGAGGTAATGTCATTTTAAAACACTGACCATGACTTAGAGGTATAAGTTCTCACCTCCTCAAATGTATATAACCACACCATTCCCATCACCAAAGCAAACAATAATCCTCCACTATAGTGTATTGGATCCTCTACCCCCCTTTCTCCCTCCCCACTCTCCTGTTCTGGTAGACTCAATTCTACTTTAGATTTCTTGGGTTCATTTTGGTTTAGTTTGGTTTGTTCCTTTGTTTTGTTTCTCTTTATTCCAGATAAGAGTGAAATCATCCAGTCTTTCTCCTTCTAAAATATTTCACTTGGCATTATCCCCTCCAATTTCATCCATATAATCATAAATGGCAAGATTTCATCCTTTTTTACATCTGAGTAATATTTTGTTCTGTTCTGTATCTACCACATCATCTTCTTTCTTCAGTCATGTGTCCTTGGACATGTTGGTTGTTTCCATGACTTTTTTGTTGTAAATTGTGCTGCAATTAACATAGAAATATAGATATAGATAGATAGATGATAGATATTTGCATACATAAGTATATGAAGGAGCAAGTAGAAAGAAAGATAGATAGATAGATAGATAGATAGATAGATAGATAGATAGATAGATAGATAGATAGATAGATAGATAGAGGATAGATAGATAGATAGATAGATAGATAGATAGATAGATAGATAGATAGATAGATAGATAGATATCCTTTTAAATTAGTGTTTCTTTATGTTTTGGATAGATACCAAGAAATGAATCATATGGAAGATATATTTTTTAATGTTTTGAGAAATGCTAGACATTTCTCCATATCAAACAATTTTAGACTACATCCATTTCAACCTTTTCATTTTAATGGTAGAGAATTTCATGCAGAAATTTGCAGTGTGAGCTACTTCTTTTGAAAATGACCAGCATCAATATGATCCTGAAGGATTTGGGAATGTTCTTCAAGAGAAATTGACCTACATACATACAGAATTGTGCAAAAAGCAAACAACAACAACAACAAAAAACTAAACAACTATGGTGAAGATTCACTGCAGGTTACATCACAAGTTTAAGATTTGTTCTCTTAATGTTCAAATCCAGATATTTTCTTTTATTACCAATTGTGGTCCAATTCTACAATGAGAAATTTCTCTTCTAAAAAAAAATCTCACAAGTCTTCCCTGTTCCTCCTCCCACTTAAACCATAAATGGGGAATTAGTCTGAGGTTTTGTTCTGCTCTAAGCAGCATTCTTTCCAATAGCTCCCTGTTTCCTCCATAACCATCCTCTTCAAGCTCTTCCCCAGATCAGGGTTTCAGTGCCAATTCTTATTTCAGCTAACAACTCAGTCAGCAAGCATTTAATGAGAATCTGGTCACATGTGTACTAATTTGCAGTGTTCACAGTCCTGCCTGTTCACACGTCTGAGTTTAACTAAGTTGGGTGAGGAAGTTTATAGAAGGCCAGGAAACTCTAAGTCACCCTTTCAACTAAAACAAACATGTTATATTTCTAGGATTTAGGGATGGTTACCTCTTGGGAAAAAGAGAGTCATTTCTGTTGATCTTAATACTCAACTTGCCTAATTCTATAACTACAGATTTCATTCAACAAAGACCCGATACATTCTTTTTCTCTAAAGAAAGTAACTCAAACAAATATTTTTAGTTGTACTTAAGATATATTGTTATAGAGAAGCTGTTTGGAGAGAGAAAAAGAGAAAGGAAGGGAGGGAGGGAGGGAGGGGGAGGGATGGAAGGAGGGGGGAGGGAGGGAGCTTCTCCATTGCCCCTGGTTTTTATATCAAGTGGAAACTTAGAAAGTTGGGTTTTCTTTTAGTTACTAAACTAACTGTTTTCCTCAGGACTGTTGAAAACTGACTATACCATAACAATGCAAAATTTTCAGATTTGCTTTCAAAGTATTTAATACATATGTACAAGAATTGCCAATATATAAAAAGAATTTTTTCTAAATATTTTTAAATAGACAAGTGCATTCTTGAGGGAATATTTAAGAAGAGAAGAATAATTTACATGGCACGCGCCTGTAATCCCAGCTACCTGGGAAGCTGAGGCTGGGAATTGCTTGAGTCTGTGGCCCCCTAGGCAACGAGAGCCTGTGGTTCCATGGGCAAAAATAGCAAGACCTAGTTCAAAAAAAAAAAAAAAAAAAAAAAGAAGAATTTACAATTATACTAGTTTGCCAGTTTTATAAATGTGAACAAGAGGCAACTCATTACATACTCCCTAGTTTTAATGTAATAGCAAAAAAAATTTAAAAAGGAGAAAAAGAAGTTTCTATATGTTTCTGGAGACTGCAGTTAATATATAGGTGGGAACAATAAAAATTCTACAGATAATAAACAAAAAGTTGAGGATGAAGTTCCATTCAAAGCCAGCCATAACTCAAGACTGCCGCCTACCAGAAAAGTGAATGAAAAGGCAGTTCAATCTTTTTATGCAGAAAAGATCAAAAACACTTAGCACTTGAATATTCATTCCCACAATGAGCAAGTTTTTTATGCTCACTTAATCACTCAGCTTTACACACTTGATATAAATAGGTAATTCTATGCTGTGGTTCACCTGAGAATATCATAAGACTATGAAGTATTTATTAAAAAAAACTTTTAGCTAGTGTTTAACCTAATATAAAACAAAACATTAGTACTCTATGACCGTGGTCTCCTGTAAATAATTCTTCCACCAGAGACTAACTGTACGCTACATGAAAGGATTGTGGAGAAATTCCTAACGTATCTTTTCATCCTTACTTTCAGGGTAGGGAATCTGGACTGAAACAAAGAGAACTTGAACCATTATTTGCTTTGTGTCTTCCTACAAGATACAGAAAAAAAAATAGTTTCCTATATTAGGAAGGACTGAAAATTATAATTATGATATATTTTCAATTTTAAATTCTTAGTGTTGATATAGGGCAGGGTAAGTATCACCCCAGAACCCCCAGCTTCCCTGTGCTAAATGGGCACTGCCATCTGTTGCTTCAATACAACTCTAGTGCATGAGGTCTGAAAATAACTTTAATACAATTAGTGTGCAATAAAGAAAAGAGAAAGAATTGTGGGTAAACACTTAAATTTACCCACCCTCAGCAAATACTCAGTCAAACAGGGTTGACCCAAAGCAGGATTGCTGCTTGCCATAGACCTGAGGCACCATCTTTTGGGAACCCATAGAAAAGAGGTAGAATGGGGGCAGGTGAGTCTGCAGGGAAAAGCAAAATCAAAATTAAGATAAGGGTGCCGTTGTCAGCCTCCCCATTAGTCTCTCACCCATGTCTGTTTCAAGTGTCTCCTTCCATGTTCCCCAAGTCCCTGGTACCAATTCATGACTAAGAAACAAGCACAGCTTCTTCACATGTTTCTCTGTTCCATGTGCCTCCTCCATGTCCTCTTCTTGATCTCCTCTCAGTTTTTTCTAGCATCAGCTGCCTGCCATTTTTCACTTTCCTCAGAGTGGGGCAGGAAGCATGGAATCTCCCCTTTCCATTGGTATTACTCTTTCCAGTGTGAAATAAATAAGTCAAAGCATCTGCCAGGGCTCTAGTATGTTAAATACATGAAGATAATTTAATTCAAGAGATACTCAAGACCTGTTCAAGAATTAGTCCAAATTAGTTGCTGAATGAATTTTCTTGGGCTCCTTGAATATCTAAGCAAAAGCATAGGTCTTGGGGGAGGGGGAGCAAGGATAGAACAAAGTGGGAAGGGGATACAGTGAACTAAGGTGGAGGACTGTGAGTGCCTTGGTTGTGGGTGTGGTGTAGTAACATATACTCTAAGGGTATTATCCTATACCTCCAAATCATGTAAAATGTTATAAAGCAATATTACCTCAACTTAAAATTTTAAAAATTATAGTGCTTGTCTATCATGTGATTCCAGATCACATACATAATATTTTATGTACTTATTACAACTCTTTTTCCACTTTGGAAAATTCGATTGTACAAAAGGACACGTGGTAGACAGAACAGAGTTCTTCAAAGATGGCCACAGAGAATTCCAGAAATCTAGGAATATGCTTCCTTATGTGTCAAAAGAACATTTACAGATGTTATTAAGTGAAGGATCACTGGATAGAGAGATAATTTTTGTCATCTAGGTGGGTCTCATGTAGTCACAACTTTATAAGAGGGATAAAATGCAAAGATCTAAGGATGGGAGAAAAGACATGAGGAAAGTTCTATAACTCAAAGAATACAGTTGATCTTCAAGTTGCAAAATGTAAACAACTGATTCTTTGTTATAACACAGTACTTAATTTTAATCCCCTAGAATCCCTTTGGATTTGACCTCCAGATCTGGAGGATGGCTTTAAGCCATTACATTTTCAGTTATGTATTTCAGGAGCAATGAGAAGTAAATGAAAATGAGTATTGCATATTGAACAAGTATGAAGTATTTAGAGCTAAACTCCTTTGTCTAAATTCACTGTTGATGACATTGACCAATTTAATTCCTATGTGAAACTGATCAATTATTTTGGTGTGTCTCAGTTTCTTCAAATGTAGAATGGGAGCTATAATAGTAACTACTTCAAGGGGTTAAAGCAAGGGACTAAATGATTAAATATATGTAAAGTGCTTTAGATATGAGCATGGAATGGAAACTGACTACATATGTATTATCCATTATTACAGGAACTGGATAATTGGTGTATCTGGTAGTTTACTGATCCAATATAGCTGCCACCTGCTCAGTCTGTGAATGAATGCCAGTCTGGCTCATTGACAAGGTAAGTTTCTGTCTAAAGTGTATGGAAATATATTGCCTCCTGGTATATTATTTTCCTGTTTTGCTAGAATGGTTCATGGTCTATTTCCTCCCACAAAGCAGAACAAGGTTATTTCAAATTATCCTGATGCAAGAGGATTGTGTTCAAGATTCCAAAATTAAATCAACAAAGTACAGTATGAGGCAAACTGTGACCAAATAAAATCACAGGAGCTGTAAAGTCAGGATAGCATTGAAGATACCAGCTTTTGCTACCTGAGTCAAAGTTGAAAAAGGAAAGTGATAAATAAGTAGGCATGGTAAGAACTGCAAATATTTGAAACTCCATACAAATTTACCTAAACAATATCTTGTAGTCATGGAATTTCCCTGATCTGTTTTTAGTCCAGAAATCTTCCAGAGATCCAAGAATCTCTTTCCCATAGTCGACTGGCCATCTCTGCACATCTCCCCCCATCCCTTATCTTGTTTGATTAATTACACTAACATTCCATTCAGAAACTGGGAGCTAGCAGCAACCTCTCCCTCTTAAGTAATGGGTAATTTGTCACATCCCATCAATTCTTTATGCCAAAAAAATCTCAACTTCCTTCTAATCTTCACTAATATGGTTTAAACTCTAATAATTTCCCATCAGCTTCTTAATTTGTTTGTCTGCCGCTCTGCTCAAAATTTTTAATTCTCTGCCTGAGTTTCCTTTATAAAATCAGATATTTTATGTCTCTGCTTAAATATTTCAATATCTTCAAATCATATCAACTGTAGAGCAAAACTAGTACTTTCTAGCAGGAACTTCAGTATTCCAGCTGTATCTATTTTTCCATCTTCAGTGCTCTAATTCTTAGGTGCCTATGCTTTCTAAATTTATCTAACCCAACTCACACATTGCTCATACTTTCATAGCATTACATTTTCTCACTCTTCCCCTGAATGCTACTAATCCTTTCCTCATCTGGTACCTTCGCATTAATGTTACAAATTTCACTAAAATATTACCACCTTTGCAAACAGTAAAAAGCCTTTCCTTATTGGAAGGTGTATGCTAGAGCTATCATTATTACCAAGGCTTGAATCTCAGTAATGTGTTCAAAAACTCAGTTGTGCAATAAACAAACTTTACCTGTTTCTGCAATGCAAATTAGTTTTATTTTGAGCACACATTTTGTCAGTAGAGCAGAAAATTGATCTGTCGAGTAAGGTTTTCTGCTCTTTTCTTGAGTTTGTGTTTAATTTGTGGAAGCTGAAATATTAATTCCAACTGCTTAGCGGGTAGGGAATCATATTTTTAATTCTTCTCTCCATTCATTGCTCCATGTGGCCCTTTGCTGTCAGATGATTCACCTCAGTACTGAAATGTCTAATCTTCCAGAGGCCCCTTCAAATGGGTTGGTTATTTACAATCAACATATTATTTGCTAACACCAGAAAAGTAGGATTACAGATATTACAACAATTATTTCCAAGGCTTCTGGTCCTAGACTTCAAATTCCACAAGTCCAGCCTGAGACATTCAGTCTATGGCCAATCCTCTCCAATGTCCACATCCCCCCACTGCTCCCAACCTCTGTTCTTACAATGTTTTGAAGCCATGACCCCAACATTGGCAGTATTAAAATTTAGGCATTGCTGCCATTAACTGTGTCTGGAAAATACAGAGTTAAAAGATGGCCTAAACAAGATAAGGGTATTTCCTTCTTTTACTTTTTTGCAAATCTTGGGTGTGTGAGGAGAAATGGGAACTCTGGTTCTCAGAAGGGGAGAGAGAAGATAACAAGAAAGGAGCAGAGACTGGGGACATAGACTTTTGGGGAGAGGAGAGATGAGAATGGCAGGCTGGTAAGAGGTGACCAAGTGCCCAAGGTGGGCGGAAGTTCCCGGGAAAAGTGAGCTGATGGTAGCAAGGAGCCAAGGTAGTAGAGTGGTTGGCAGAAGAGTAGACTGTGGAGAGCATGGTGCCGCAGCAAGGTGGCATGGAAAGCTGATATCTGGAGATAGCCAGGGATTTGGAAAGCTAATTTGTGCTCTAGCATTTGTTGAAAAAGTTTGAAGAGACTTGGAGAAGTAGAGCAGCTCAGAACCCTGGAGAGAGAAGCAAAGAGAAGATGCTGGAGAAAGACTGGACTTTGCAGAGTGTCTGCCTTTGATTTGGAGGGACAAAGGGACACCATCATGGACATGTGTCTTTGGGACCTTTTGGAACTGAAAATGGTAACTAGGGTAAGAAAACTGGCCACTTGTTGCTTTGAGGACTTTTTGTTTTCCCTGTTAATTTTCTTTGTAAATGAAAACTTGTTAAATTGCATTGTTACTTTAGTAACTGCTAGGTGTGGGTGGTAAGAATCTGAGCAGCAGAATCAGCATTTTAAAAGTGCTGTTTTTTTCTGTGGCTTGTTGATTGGAAGGTCTGCCCTATTGGGCCAGATTTTTATTTTCTCCACCTCTTTTTGCTCTTTTAGGAAAGTTGGTATGAAAAAGAATCATTTATGCTTCCTCTGTCATTATCTACATCTCAAATTTTCTTCATTTCCTCATTGTTTATTAAACTCCCCCCACCACACACACACAAACACAGACACAGACACACACACACAGACACACACACACACACACACATAGGAAGTGGTGAACACAAGGGAGTTGATCTGCTGGAATCAGAAAAAAGGAAAAGGATATGGCCAGGTAGGAAATGGGAAAGTTGACATTGATCTTATCTCCATAAGATGAGAATACCCCATACCACAACCACAGAAGAGACAAATCAAAGACTATGAACTTTCTACCAAGACTGTAGAACAAATAATGAAGTGGGAACAAAATTAGAAGTCATCTCTTCTATAATCTCCTCAACTCTTTTCTCATATTAGTTTGCCCATTTTCTCCTGAATTCACAAAAATATACATCTAAGGAAGTATCACTTATAGTTATTTACCATTAAATGTAAAGGCTTTAATTGTGATAAACTCACAGTCATTGAGTTTTAGACACTAATCTCACACACATTACAGAAAGCTTAGATGAGAGAGGGACAAGAAGCTATTTGAGGATGAGCATGTATGCTGATTCGAAGAAAAAAATAAAATCATGATGTTTCAAAGGGCCAGACCAAGAAGTGAGTTGAGGAAGCAAACATCCACCAACTACACCAACCACAAACTATACCAACCACAGATTCTGTTGTCTGTTTTTAGGCAATCAGCAAACATAATTGCTAGTAATTCTTTCTTTGCCGAACTTGTTATCCATTGTGCCAGGGGTTGCTTTGGGTTCAGTTACTCATCACAATTTGCAAGAATAATTTTGTGGGGCTTCTCTAACTGCCAAGCACCAGCTGCCAGGTTTGATTTATATGGTTAGAAGGGATCATATCATCTTTTTAATTATTACCATATGAGTGCTTATGGCATAGAGATGCTTTTTTTCATTAGAACAATGAAAAATATGAAGTAGATCAAAACATTAAGTTTTACTACATTGCAAATATTAAATTGTAACTTACCAACTTTCATGTAAAATAATGTATTTAAAGATTTGATTATAGATAATACCCAGACAAGGGAAACAAACATCACTTTCTAGTCATTTGTTAAAGTTGCCAAATATCAATACTTTTAAATGAACAGAGGCTTTATATAATATAAACCTAGAACACACTAAAGTATTCAGAAGTTTTAAATTGTTATTCCCAAACTTAGAGGCCAAGGACAACTCTGGTTCATGCATAAGGGCAAGAACAAAACCTTGAAATAGACCCAAGCCATTTGAGGGTTTAAATATTCTTGTTTGTCCAGCTGTGCATTCTAGAAGAGTGTACAGATATCTAAGTTTACATTTTATGAATTTCACTGAAAAAAAGGAAATTTGCTTTTCATGAACAAAAACTGTTTTCATTAAATGTTAATAAAACCAGGAAGTATACTTCAGTGGGTAGCTGAAAGAAAATTTTATCTATTTACAAAATTATTTTTCACTCTCATCTGATTTTGACTGGAACATCTTTCACTTCGGTTTGCCTCCTTCAGGGTTCCTTCTTTACACTATCACTGAGGTAATGTGTCTACTGAAAAGTTTGAGAATTTTAAAATGACTTCTGTGTCTTAGAATGAATTTTTTTTTTATTCCATCACTTGTCAACCAAAAAATGCTCGATTTAAACAAAAGAAATATGTTCTGGCTCTCATATAGCTACCACAATTTTAAAAAGCATTAGCTTGTTCATTTTGAAGGCTAATAAAAGGAATTCAAATCACTTTACCAACCAAATATGAGTAAGCTCTGTAAAAAGCAGGTGTCAGCAGAGTCACTTTGAAATGGGGCTGGGATGCCATAGTAGAAATCCTGCTTACTGTCTTGTTTGTGCAAGTTTGTGTGTTTCAAAGGCCAAAAACTTTTGAATTGGTCCAAAAAGTAATTGCCACTGTATGAGAAATCAGCAAGAAACTGAACATCTTGAATACAAAAAATAATGACAGTGGACTTTTTGCTGGAGGACAGAATCAATAATTAAATAAAGCCAAAAACAGTTTATCTGGTTAATATTAATTATATCTTTTCTTTCCATAAAAAAACACGATTTTCATTCCTCCTTGAGGTACAATTAAATTCCACTTAAACCCATGTATCCCAAACCCATATATTCCAAATAAACACTCTTTGCCTTTATAAAGATCTACTGAATTTTTTATGCTGATAATTTCATTTCATTCTTATGGCTACTTACATAGGAAAATACCTTAACTTATCCCAGTAGTTCTGCTTCATTAATTGGCACTGAACAGCAGACACAGAGATTGCATTTGTCACAGAGTAATACATAGCTTTATTTACATATAATTCTAGGATCATTACTCAGTGTAATTACTAAAATTGGAATGTCCATTATCTGGGACACACTCATAACACAGATAAGTAAATGCTGGATCTAAATTTCATTGAGTTGACATTAATATTTTCAAAGCAATATTTAGAGTTTCTAGATGTATATGTGGTTTCATAAAATAGTTAACACTGGATTGTAAGACTCTTACATAAGTTTTTCTTTCAGGAAAAAAATTCAAAAAAACATTTGATTAACATGCCTTAAATTATATGTGTATGCATATGTTTATCTGCACCTGCACAAGAATAGAACATTTGGTTACTGTGTGATACAATATTTTGTCCACTAGATGGGTCTCACCTTCATATTTTCAAAATGATACACCTATTTTTTCTGTGTTCATTCTGTTTGACCTCACAGACTGTTTCAATTAAAAGCAATATCTAAATAGGACTCTTCTAAAGTACCAAGTTCATGAATGACCAAAACAAGAAAAGCAAAAAAAAAAAAAAAAAAAAAAAAAAAAAAAAAAAAAAAAAAAAAAAAAAAAAAAAAAAAAAAAAAAAAAAAAAAAAAAAAAAAAAAAAAAAAAAAAAAAAAAAAAAAAAAAAAAAAAAAAAAAAAAAAAAAAAAAAAAAAAAAAAAAAAAAAAAAAAAAAAAAAAAAAAAAAAAAAAAAAAAAAAAAAAAAAA
>PVHY01000877.1:0-98453 GCA_004024945.1 Uropsilus gracilis | reverse complement strand
CTGTTATAATTTACCAAAAGGTTATAACTGGAACTAAAGACAAAGTAAGGATGAAATCCAATATGGGAGCCTGAATAAATCTCTGGAACAGATGAAAAGACGAGTGAAACAATAGGTGAAATCAAAACGTCTGTCATTTAGTTGAGACTATTCTATAGGGAAACAAAAAAAGGACAAGAAAAGGTGAAAACTAACAAACTGACAATGGAACTGAAGCATTTAGCAAGGAAGGTGGAAGGGGAAAATCAGGGGTGGGATGAGCACAGGAAATCAGGATGACAGTTCATGGGTGACATGTGGTGTGAGACGTTTGGGGTATATAATCTTGCTCTTTCTATATATATATATATATATATGTATATAGATATATACATATATATTCAATAAAAATAAATTTAAAGAGACTATCTTATAGATAATAATATCCCAACTTTAATAGCTGTGCCACGGTTATGTAAGCTGTTATAATTAATAGTAACAGGGTGAGGAATATGAAGAAACTTGACATTTTGTAACTTTTTTATTCAGTATCTTGACTATGGCTGCATATGTGGGTATACACAGGTGACAAAAACTGCATAAGCATATAAATACACAAATAAGTACAAAGAAAACTGAGAAAATCTAAATAAGATCAATAAATAAGATGCCATCACTCAATATTTTTGCTATCCTATTATACTATAGCTTTGCAAAATGCTATCACTGGGGAAAATATTTAAATCTTTCACAGTTGTATGTGAATCTGGAATTAATTCAACTTAAAAATTATGAAAAAAATTTTTCCCTCTTAAAAATTAAAAGACAGTTATATTTACCTGCAGAAGAGGAGATACATTTATTTTGTATGGTTCCTGAGCTATCAGAAAACTTTCTATAAAGACAAGAGAGGAATATTCTAAGTTTTGTGGAACATAATGTTTCTACTACAACTACTATCTGCACTACAATCAGAGAATAGTCAAAGTGAATGATTAGGGAACATGATAGTGCCCCAATAAAAGTGTATACACACAAATCTGAACTTAATTGTTACCTGTTAGTAAATACTATTCTCCCTTTACTGTTCTTGAACTATTTAAAAATATAATATCCACTATTAGCTGGCAGATCATACAAAGACAGACAGCAGGAAAGAATTTAGTTTGAGACATAATTTGCTAAATCTCTACAATAGGGAGACATTACTTGGTTGAAAACACAGTTTGCAATAAGAGACCAACAGTTAAATGGTTTCTTAGAGAGGAACCTCACAAATAAAATTGGTATTCCAAGATAGCTTCCAACTGGAAGATTCTGTTAGGGTTTTTGGTTTTATTTTACCCTGCAATGTAAGAGATTTTAAGAGCTTATTTAAGAGATAAGAAGGGGTTTGTTGTTTATTTTAAAAATATTATTTTTAAACTTGGTTCAAATATGACCTTTTCCTCCATTGTATTAAAAAAAAAAAAGCCTCCATTCCTGCATTTTCAGAACACTGAGTTCTTCTTTACATTCTGATTTACAAATGATGGTCATCAAATTTACTCAAAAAGTTTATTTATTTTTACTGGAGGACACATTTTAGCACAGATCCTGACATTAAATAAGTACTTGATCATTGTCCACCATAATTATTCTTATTATTTTCCAATTTTGCAAAATTATAAAAAGCTATGCCATGTCACAGAGAAAAGAATGATTCAGAGAACCCTCATATCAATCCAATGATCTCTTTATTATGGTGCCATGGAGTAAAAAAGATCATCCAGCCATCTGCCACTTAGCAGCCTTCACTTCAATAACTAAAAAGGCAAATAAAATTGAAGAAGCGTTGAAATATGTCTTGAAAATATGTAAATATGAATTTTCATATTTCATAAGTAAACACTATATTAAGATAGTAAATAAAGGTTCAGTATAGGAGAATATTTCTTTTAGAAAAACACCACCTCTTCCTACAAGTCATCAAAGCTTCAGGACCTAGAAATATGTACTAATTTAATCAGTAGCAGCCTCATGTTCTCTGAGGAGCTCCTGCTTTCATTCCACTTGTCATTAAGCACACACACCGAAGCATGTAATTATGGCAGCACACAGAGATTTGAACTGCTGCTACATGAGCATATGTCTTTTTCTAAATGCCCTCTGAGCAATAGCTGATCAATGAGCATATCTTTGCTCAAGTGTTTTTGACTAGGGTCAATTAGATGTAACTGAATCACTTAAGTCTTAGCTGAATATTAGAATCTTATCTATGTGGTTCAGAAGAGTTTTGTCTATATTTTGCTTAACAAAATTTCATCAGATTCATACAAGCAGTAGAAATTTGGGGTGCAACCTTGTCCAGGCTCTATGTTTCTAAATGTGTATGATTACATCAATAGCAAACCTATTGTCTATTAATAGTCATTCTCAAGAGGAATGAAAGCTACAGTTGTGAGAGGTTTTGAGTCACTTTTCAAAAATAGAAAAGGACAAAATGTATGATTAAATTTTACAAGATCAAGATTAGCTGCAAAACATCAGTTTCAAATATATATTATTAGATGTTCTCTTCAGTCAGAGAAGTGGGGTGGTGCTATAAAGCTAATGAGCCAAAATTTGTGCATAGCCCTTGATATTGATGAAGTCTTTAAATGGCTACTTTCATTATTGATATAATCATTAACTGATTTTAGAATGACTCATCTGAAACTATGGTATTCTTTGATATGTCTGGAGCATGTAGCAAGAAGGAATATCATCCACCATGGTTATTATCATGCAGGAAGTTCAAGAAACAACTGACTCAAGGAATAAAACACATTCCAATCAGGAAACACATGAAGTTGCCTAAAGACAGAGTAAACTATCTCTTATACATTGGTCTCAAACCTATACTTTTTCAGTTTGTAAAAGCAATTTTGATTTAAGAGAGTTTTAAAACCTTCTGAAATCATAATAGATTTTTAGTTATATGTGTTTTTATAATAAATGGACATTAAATATACAATTACCAAATAATTTGCAGTTTCAGAAGAATTTTCAGTACATTTGAGAAGTATTAAGTCTTCAAAGATAAAGTTGGTAATCAGATAATAATATATTTCCCCCTACCCAAAATATTTTCATGTACTTCCAGGATTCTGGAACACAGGACTGAACTATGCCCACAGTAGAAGCAAAAAGTAGGGACTTCTTCTTGTGGTCTCTTTTGCTGTAGTTTGATGTGTAGCTTTTTAGTTTGATGTGAAAGTGGAACTACCATTCAGCCCAGCAATTTCACTACTGGAAATCTACCCAAAGGATACAAAAACACTCATTCATAAGGACACATGTTTATTGAAGCACTATTTACAATTGCCAAGATATGGAAACAACCCAAATACCCAAAACAGATGAACAGCTGAAAAAGATATGGTATATTTACACAATGGAATATTATGCATCAATCAAAGAAGACAAACATGTCATTTGCATCAATATAGATGGAGCTAGAAGGAATCATGTTAGCAGAAATTAGCCAGAAAGAAAAAGAGAAATATGGCACAGTTTCACCTGTATGAAGGATTTAGGGAAAACAAACAAACAAAAAAGTAGGAACTTCTATTTTACTTGATTGTATATTCTCTTCCTTTCATGCTTGTGGAATCCTTTCCTTTTACCTTAGCTCAAAGGAATAACTTTTCCCCAAAATTGTATGCGGACCAAATCTTTCCCTAAAATATAGGTATGTGTGTGTCTACCCTAAATCTGCATTAGGTAGCTCTTTTAACCTAAATAATCCCACAGTGGCAACTCGCTCATTTTAATGTTCTTTGATTAAAAACAATTGTGATTTATAGAGTGAAAGTAATAGCTCTTTTTAAGATCCTACTGCTATTAACAACACAGCAGGAGAGCTCTCAAGACAACAGCTTTTCAGCAGAGAATGTTATGAAACGACTGTAACATATTTCAATAGTTATAGCTGATCATCATTTAAAGGGCCCACAGAAAAAAGGTGCACTAATGTGTTTGCTGAACACTACATATCTGAATGGATTTTGCAGACTAACTCATGCAGACTAACTCATGCATTTTGTTAATTTAGACTTTTGTTCTTTTAAATCACATTGTACTTTTTTTTTTTTACTGCAGCACTCTTTGGAAAGATTTGTATGTAAAACACAATGTCTTATACAACATTAGCATACTGCAAATGAGAAATTCATCCATTTTGCAATTAATTAAATATATTTTCTTTTCCTCACTAGGTATTTAATACAATTTAGAAGATATTTTGCACTTAATTATTCATTTGCTGTTTAATGCTAAAATCTTAGCATTTTAGAAAGGAATATTTTTCTTCACTTTGTATGACTAAAATTTAATGACATTTGGCAAAAAGTATATGATATTTAGTCAAAATAGTAGATATTCTTTACCTTTTAAGAACACTAGACACATAAGAAGTACTTGAATATATTATATTCCAGAAGATAAAGCAAATTATCCCATCTTGCTACATACAATAAAGAAATATTGAAGTCAAGATTAGGTGTTGCATTAACAAACCATGGAGAATTGTTTTTTTAAATGCATTATTTGGGCTTACTTCATGTCATTAAAATTATTGTGAATAATATTCTCACCAGACAGATATTCAGAGCTTACTCCTAAAGCTTGTCCAGAGAATAGGAATGAATATTTGGATATAAGAGCTAAATGGCTCCTCTGGAGCCATTTAGAACCTTTTCATTTTATTGGTTAGGAAAGCTGAAATCAAAGAGGTGATTTGTCCAAGGTCACACAAAGGTCAATACTGATCTAATCCATCATAATCATGTACCATTTCTTCGACTCTATCACCAATCCTTTCCCGTAGCATAGACTTAAATAAATATTTAGACTTCCAGGTATTATTTTTAATGGATCTAACTCTGCTGTGACTTTTTCTTCCTCCAAATCTACTTCAAGCAAAAAAAAAAAATTGTTCACTTTCAAGCTTTTATTAAGTCAAACTAAATTTTGGCAATATCTTGCTCTTTTCACTAATGTCTTTTTGTTTATTAAATGCTGTAGTGGTGAAGCCTAAGTTGGCAATGGTGAAGTAGGGACTCTGAATAAAAGGTTGGCTTCTTGACCCCTCTGAATCAGCTGAACAGACTGGGCAATAACTTCTCCAAGGATGTTACAAATAGAAGTGATGCCAAGTCTTTTCAGAGTACTCCGAAGTGGACAGAACAAAGATGACACTTTTGGGGTTGCTGACCTTTGCTCCAGGATTCTACAGAGATATTGCAGAAAAAAATATATGGTAGGGAAAAAGAGGGAGAGAATGGGATGAGATGATTTCCTTAAGCTCAGAAAGATATGTGTTGGTCTCAATTCTAAATGCGAAACTGTAAATCACCTCTTTGAGACCAATACTGCTAGAATATATTCACCAAAAGTGACTCAAGAGTTTCAGAAATATTACAACCACAGGTTGCTAAGCATCACTCTAATGTACACAGGGGGAGACTAAAGACTTTTAACACAGACCAGGACTGCTCAAACAGAAGGATCTCAAATGATCCTGAAAGCAACGTGATCTGAATATTTCCTGGCCCTAGGAGGAGTGAACTCTGTCACTGTGACTTGCAAATCAAACTGTTAACATGGTGCCTTTTCCAAATTCAAAAACATATCCACTGAATGGTCCTCCAAGTCTATTCACCAAGTTTTATTTTTATAAGATTATTATACAAATAACGGTAGATAATTAGGGTAGTTTTTGTATAGAAGTTTAATAAATAGTAAGAAACTTTATTTCAAGTGGTGTATATTCATTATACCAAAATATATTGCTCTGTAATTCTTAGATGTGTATCATTGCTACATAGAAAAGTTGAACTAGCAACACTAGCAAAATGTGAAGCAGCAAATTGATTTGGTTAAATGTAGAAAAAGGCAGTTTTTTGTGTGATTGTGTGTGTATGTGTGTGTGTGAGCATTTCATTTGTGAGTGGCCATCATGTTCCCATATGTGTGCATATCTAAAATGAAGGCACAGTATAGGCTAGGCTATGTCTCTTCAACTTCAAAAGCAAAAAAATTTAAACTAAATACTTATTCCCTCTTTGTTAAATGAAATCCTTACCACAACCCTTGAAAATCTTAAACTTTAACTATTATGCCTAAGACTTTAAAATGCCCTAAAGAAAGATTGAAATGTCAGAACTTCATCTAAGTAATGCATCACCTCCCAATGCTTCTAGCATTCTATTGAATTTATAGTAGAAACTCACCAGTTCATCACAATATTATCAAATATAGTGAACCACCTTAGTGACTCACTTTTAAAACAACTTCCCACATAGTTTGTTTCTCCTCCCTGAGAACTCTCTTGATTTGGCTTCAGCAACATTACATCTTCCTGCTGTTCCCTTTTTCTTTATTTTGTTCACTATTTCACAGATATCCTGCTGCTCCGCAACTCAACATTTGAATGTTATAGTATTTCAAGTTTCATTTTTATATGTTTTTTGTTCTCATTGTCAGTTCTTATCCCAGGTTAACTTGTATGCTTAATGTCCTTTTAACATAGAAGGACAGTATTCATCATTCCATCCTGCAAGCAACTTGATGGAAATGGAGTGTATAAAACTCAACAAAAGATATGGGAAACTTTATTAAATCCAATGCATCCAGTTAAAAAACTTAAAGACTTTAACTAAATGAAGACAGTAAGATTATACCATAATAATGTTACCAAGATTCACCGATTTATAACATTGAGGACTGCTGTATTAAAGGAAGCCAGATATTACAAAAGACCAGGTGAAATATGATGGGGGAGGAGAAACTGGAGAGAGACCATATGTGTTCATCAACAGCTAATGGAAAAGAAAGACTGTTCTTTATTTGCTGTTTTTTTCTGGTAATTGACTCTACATGTGCACTGTTCCAGATGCTGAAGGCATAATTAATGAGTTACATCAGTGCCCAAGACTCCTGCTTTTTACCTCCAGCCTAGATTTTCCTTTGAGTTTCAAACACTTATATTGAGTCATCACTCAATATATTCATGTCACCTCCAGCTAAGTCATTATGAAAGAAAATGTATGTGCCTCGTTCATCTTTCTGCTCTTCCACTGGTGATATTCATAACATGGTTTTTCATGAAAAATATAAAATTTATCCTTGACAATTCAGTATTCCTAACAGTTCATATAAAATCCATCCATTCAAGTCCATCTCAGCTAGTCATACCTCACACCAAGCCACGAGGAACTCTTGCTTAGATTATTTCAATAAGTTCCTATTTTGTTAATTTTTTTAAAAATCAGATTATACAACATAGGCACATCAATTCTACAAGGATTAAATAGTAAAAGAGTTTTAAGACAAGGACATAGACACACAAACATACAATGTATCCTGGAAAGTTCCATCATATTTTCCATCATCAATCATTTACACTTCTATTAGTTAATTCTTGGGGCATTTACGTGTAAATATCTATAATACCTTTCAATTAATTTAATTTTGTGTATGCTGCTTAATTTTGTATATTTAATTTTGTATGTCAGTGTAAGATATTTTAGAGGAACAAATCTATCAGAATATAGAGGATTCTTATACACTATTTTACGGATGTCATTACACTAATGATATGTCATTATTTTACTTGACATCATAATTGCCTATTTTTTATCTTGCTTATTTGCCTAGTTCATTTTGTTTACCTTTCCATTTACCCCAAACTATTTGTCAGTTATATTTTATACATTATAAAGTTATTTCATGAATCAGGCACTTAGGTTCTGTTTTTTAGAGCATCTCCCATAGCTACCTACTTGCTTGCATACTTGGTTAAATTCTTTGCCTGGTTTTCACCTCCCAGTGTTCTCTTCACCATTTTCCTATGTCTTTTTTTTCCTATACATTATTTACCCCATAGATTTCTATTTCTTTGATCTTTCTTTTGGTTTAGTGGAGTATCTCCTTCAGTATCTTTATGAGTAGTTATGACTATGAAGAGAGGTTTTGAACTTTTCATATCTCAATATTTTTTTGCTACATGCTAGCAATTTATTGTGATTAGTATAACATGGTATTGTATATAAACAGTTTATCAGAATTGGAAAGCACTAGACAATTGACTTCTATGCTTCCAGAATTGTTATTTTGATTATTTTTTGCTTGTTTGTTCAGATTCTTAGTTTTGCCCTGGAATTTCATGATGGGGTACTTCAAGAGTAACTGGTAGACCTTTGTAGAAATTTATCTTTCAGGTTGTGGGAACACTTAAATTCTTATATTGAAGGTTAATTTTCTTCTTCATTTTCCCCTCTTCTTTATAACTAGAATGCCTGTTATACCTGTTGGTAGTAATATGACTAAAGCAGTATGGTATTATCTCTTACTCTCAGATTAAGTGTATTTTACATTCTAGTATCTACATATGAATTTTTTATTGTTATGGAAGTGATCACTTGTCCATATTATTAATTACACTTCAACACTGTACCCAAACATAAATTCATTGCCCTGTAATAATAACAAACAGTAGTTGGCTATATGCAAATCGTAGTTTTACATGCATTATGTAGTAAGATAGATCAACTGATTCATCAACTAATGATAATATATATATATATATATAAAAGCATTTAGACATCATATCAACTCTTCTTGTGTAGGGGCTTATTTAAGCCCATTTTAAAACTAACAAGAAAACTGAGACACAGAAAGGCTTAAGCAATTTGCACAAAACAACTAGTAAGTGTCAAACTCTCTGTCAAGTTCAAATACTCTGTCCATGCTGATATTACAGAACTTTAACCACTATGTTATAGTACCACAATCTTCTTCTTACTTTCCCTACTGCTAGCATCTCTGACAATCCCATTTATTCATTTATCAGGTAGGCTAGTTCAATAGCAATTTTTGAAGTTAACTTCTCCATCTGTCACAAGAAAATCTGAAGTTTTGAAAAGTGTATGAAACATAAGTACAAATATTGGTGCTAAAAATGTACTTCTAAAGTTATATATACAAAAATAATAAGATTTGAGAAGGGAGAAAACAGCAGCAATAAATCTTGTCCATTTGTTTCAAACACTAAATCTCAATGATGATACTACTTGTAAATATTAAGCATGTATATCTAGTATATCATCTTAGTCCTGAAATAGACACAAAAATCAAAAACTCAAATATAGTAATGATTGATTCAATACCTTCTTTCTCACTATAACCTTATTTTTCATTCATATTCATAAATCTGAGAATACTCTGCTTTCCAATGATTTAATTAACACTTTTACCAAGCAGGTAGTGAGGCAAAGAGATTGTGATACATTAATCTTGTCAGTCACTTCATTTTTTTCTATTTATACATAATAATTATAATGGGAAATTATGAAGTCATGGCTGAAAGATAATTTTAGAGTAATTCAATATAAACTCACTATACATAGACTCCTTGAGATTTAGACAGAATAAAAAGAAACTTAGAAAAATAAAGCCATTATAGAACATTATACAGAAGATAAGTCTGATTATAAATCCAGCTGTATTTCTAACTTATTGCATGAATTTGGACAATGTTAATTTATTTTTGTCCATCTCTTAAACATGGCAAATTTGAGTCATATATATATATACATATATATATATATATCTGAGTTATATGCATGATATATATATATATTTGAGTTATATATATATATATATATATTTAGGTTTCATTTCTTTAGTAAAAGTCCATTTCTATATTATTGTAAAATAAACAGTTGATAGAGATTACCTATTCCAGAATGGATATCTATTATATGCTTTTGATATCTACCTCATAAAAGTAAAAAAAAAAAATTACACTGATAAAGGTGACATTATCCATCTCATCCTTCTCATCCAAATCTAACCTCCACCACCTATATTTGACTATATAGACTGCTTAATTTTTACTCGTTTATACTACAAACTCTGTGGAGGAATGGGTATTTTCTAAGAAATAATTTCTACTCTTTCTAAAGAACAAGAATGGCCAAAGTTCCTCCCCCCTCACACACAATTAACTTTGATATATGTTTAAGTGTTATTGACAAGATGGCACTTGATGACTAGTGAGTCACGCTTGTGAACAATCCAGTTTTCTATAGACCAGTCAGTCTCAACTTTCGCTGACCATTGGAATCATCAGGAAATTTCCAAAAAAATTGGTACCCAGTTCCTACTCTCAGAGTTTCTATTTTTATAACTCTGGTATGGGGCTTGAGGACTGGGATTTTTTAAAGCCCTCAAGTGGGAGTCTAATGCACAACCAATATTGAGAATTCTTCTGGGATCTGAAAATGTGTTGAAGGATTCCCACCTCTAAATCACTGAGAATGTTGTACTGACTTTCCTTTAACAGTCTGACTGTCTCACTTCTGGTATATATCCTGAGAAAATTATACAGTATTCCTTTGGGCATTAAGGAAATACTGTTAATTTAAAAGGAAAGTAAAGAGATGATAGATATTTGTATATTTGGTGCTATATAATTCCTATTAGTTGAAAAAGATTTTTTCTATTATAAGAGATAAGGCAGGCACTTTGAATGAGAAAACAAATAAACATAATTAATTGCTTTGTATAAAAAAGTCACTGTTTTTGCTAGTGTAGAGTTGGTATGATTTTTTGGGTTTTTTTTTGGGGGGGGGTTATTTTTTGATGTAGAGATTATTTTAATATAAAATAATTTTACTTCTGAGTTGCTAACCCAGAAGCAGGAAACTTTTTTTTTCCTGTCAGTCTTGTTGAGGGAGTGGGGGTCATGGAAAATGGTGAAGCAATGGAAAGATCAGGGATAGAAACATAGAGGAAAAGCTAGGAGAAAAAGACTTCATAAAAGAAAAAAAAAAAAAAAACCAGTAGATCACAGCAACAGGGGTATAGATTAAGTTCAATAGAAAAAAATACAGCTATTATTTAATATTCCTTTGGACAGTGTGTTTTTAATAGGTTTAGAAAGAACACTTTCTTGTTCTCATTAAATCTTTAATACCACTTTGTTAACTATTGATAGTAGTGACATCTCTTCCCTCTGCCTTGAGAAGTTTACATATTTATATTTTGAAATAAAGCCAACTGGACTAGAAAGGTAGAAGGACTAAGTGGAAGCAGAGAAGAGTGACTAAAATGCAGTGACTATGACAGAGAATTCTGTCAAAGTCAGGGATTTGGCAGAATTATGCAAAAATAACCACCAACACATGCAATCACAATTTCCAGGAGGTCTTAGAGCTATTTGAGAAGAATATGAATTGCTCAAAGTTTAGAGTATGATTAAGTTCAAGTTATTTCATTTAGAAATTAAAGAAATATTGTCCCCACTGAAGTCCAGAGTATAAATAGGACTAAAGCAGCCCCATGGGGCTCAGGTGAGTGCTCCAGCAAGCACCAGACTACGTCTAATTATCAAGGTAACACACCTGGGAGATAGGGTGGGGCCTGAGAACTTTGCAACTAAATGACTAAATGGGCCTCCACTATTCAGGCTAGGCACACACTGAGATTTACTGGCCCAGGGAAAGACAACTTGGCAGAGAAGAGCACTCACCCCAGCATCCCAGAAGCACTGGCCCCACTGTGCAGTACTGGCACAGACTAGAGAAACAAGGACGTTCACTACCCAAGAACATCAAGACACCCCAGTCAAAAAGGTTTATACGACAAGTGGAGGCACTAAAATATTTAAGACCCATTGATCTAAAAGAGGAGAAACAACTAAAAAAGAAGACAGACAATAGAAACCACATCTAATCACCACTTCCACTCTCTGAAAAGGAATTTGTCCCCCAAAATAGCCAATGGAAACAAGCTATAATCACCACAGCAGCAAAAGCACAAAGGCAGAATTAACCACAACTAGATAGTCTTCAACATGCCACCTAATACTAGAGCAGTAGTCACTCAATATGTAGAGCAAGTCCAAAAGGAAAACACAGGAAGGAGGAAAACTACAAATACTCAAGCAAGACCTAAGAAAATAACTCACCACCAAAGGATAAACAATCTGCAGAAACCAAAATGGATGAATTGGAAGAAATGCTTAATATATCAGACAAAGAATTCAGAATCAACATGATAAAAGCACTAAAAGAGGCCAAGGAAGAGGAGGGGGGAGGGAAAGCAAGATCTTAGAAGCTTTCAATAACTAAAAGAAGTCGCAGAAAAATTTAGAAGAATGAGGCATGGTGGTTCGTGCCTGTAAGCTTCAGCCTATGAAGTGGCTGGGGCTAGGGATTTTGGTTTGAGTCCCACTCGGGGCAACACAGTGAGACCTAGTCCCAAAAAACAGCTGGGCATGGTGGCCTGCATCTGTAATCCCAGCTACCTGGGAAGCTGAGGCTGGGGATTACTTGAGTCTGTGGTACCCCAGGCAACATGAGCCTGCAGTTCCATGGGTGAAAACAGCAAGACCTAGTCTCAAAAAAAAAATTAGAAAACAATGCAGCAAAATGAGCAATATCATTGACAAACAGAAAAATGAAATTGAAGCCCTAAATAAGAAGCTACTGGAGACACAGTGTATAAGAGGAGCAATAGAAAAGCTCAAAAATGCAGAGAAAAGTCCGGAAAGTAGATTTGAAGAAATAGAAGAATGAATCAGCACACTAGAGAATACAGAAGTAGAGAGGATGAAGAAAGAGAAAGAGAGAAAAACAAAGTGGAAGACAGAAGAAAAAAAATCAGAGATCTGTCAGATACCCTAAAGAAAACAAATATGAGTAATTGGAATGAAAATAGACATACAGGAAGTAAAAAGGACACCAAACTACTTTAATGAAAAGAAAAAACACAGCAAGGCACATTGTACACATCATAGTAAAACTTTCAAGAGCCAAAGATAAAGAAAAAAATTATGAGACTAACGAGAGGAAACAGATAACCGACAAAGGAAAACCAAGTAGACTAACTCAGATTTCTCAGAAGAGACACTCCAAGCAAGGAGAGAATGGGGCCACATTTTCAAAACATTCTAAGATAAAAAGTGCCAACTAAGAATACTCTACCCAGCAAAACTGTCCTTTCTTTATGAAGAAAAATTTAGAACCTTCTCAGACAAATGAAGTCTTCAGGAATTTGCTACCACCAAATCCCCACTCCAAGAATTCCTGCAAGAAGCCCAAGACCAAAACCCGCAGAAGAATAAAAATAACAAATAATAAAAATAAAAGAAAGAAGAAACCAAAACACAACTCCAAATGCCCACCAGTAACCCATTGTTAGAACCTCAAACATCAATAATTACTCTAAATGTCAATGGGCTAAACTCACCAATCGAAAGACACAGAGTTACAGACTGGATTAAAAGACAGAACCCAACATTCTGCTGCCTCCAAGAAACACATCTGATACAAAAAGACAAAAATAGATTGAAGGTAAAAGGATGAAAAAAATTATACAAGCAAATGGCCCTCCCCCCCCCCAAAAAAAAGCAGGGGTAGCCATTCTTATACAATACAAAGCAGATTTCCAAATAAAAAAAGCAACAAAGGGTAAAGAAGGGCACTATCTATTGGTTCAAGGGTCAACCAACCAAAAAGACATAACAATTATCAACATATACTCACCAAATGAGGGTGCACCAAGATTCATTAGACAGCTACTAAGAGAACTGGATACAAATATTGATGAAAACATATATGTAGTAGGAAATTTCAACACCCCACTCTCCACAAAGGGCAGATCAAAAAACACAAAAGCTACACAAGGACACAAAAACCTTAAAAGAAGACCTAGACAAAATGGACCCAGCAGATATCTACAGGACACTACACCCAAAAGGAAAAGAATATACCTGTTTCTCAAATGCACATGGATAATTCTCAAAAATTGACCACATACTAGGCCACAAAGCAAACGTGAATAAATACACAAAGATTAAAATAATACCAAAATTTTTTTCAGAACATAAAGGTAACAAACTAGTAATCAACGATGAAAAGAAAGCAAGAAGAACATCAAACACTTGGAGTCTGAACAAACATGCTACAAAATGAAAAATAGGTAACTGAAGTAATTAAAACTTACTTTGAAACAAACACCAATGAAGACACAACATTCCAAAATGTCTGGGACGCAGCTAAAGCATATCTAAGAGGAAGGTTCATAGCAATACAGACCCATATCAAAAACCAAGAAACTAACCAAAAAAAAACCTAGTCTACCAACTCAAAAAATTAGAAAAAGAGCAACAAAAAAAACCCATAACCCAGCAGAAGACAAAAAAGAACAAAAAATAAAAGAAGAAATAAATAACCTAGACCAAAAAGACTATTCAGAAGATCAGTAAAACCAAAAGCTGGTTCTTTGAAAAAATAAATAATTAAAACAGCTTGGTACTGGTACAAAAACAATCAGACCAATGGGACAGAATTGAGTGCCCGGAAATAAAACCACACATATATAGTTAACTAATCTTTGACAAAGGAGTGAAAACTTATGTTGGAACAAAAATTGCCTCTTCAATAAATGGTGCTGGGAAAATTGGACTAACATATGCAAAAAAATGGATCAAGACAACTCCCTCACACCAATGTACAAAAATCAATTCACAATGGATAAAAGACTTAGATGTCAGGCTGAAACCATAACATACATAGAGGAAAACTTGGGCAAAACTTTCCATGGTTTACAAATCAGAAATCCCTTTCTGGACACGTCTACAGATGGCAAAAAAAAAAAAAAAAAAAATGAAGGAAAACATAAACAGATGGAACTACATCAAACTAAAAAGGTCTGTACAGCAAAAGAAACAACAGGAAAAAAATCAAAAAGAAGTCCAACCAAATGGGAAAAAAATTTTACCCTCCACAAGAGTGATAAGGGTTTAATAACGAAGATCCACAAGGAACTAACACAAGTAAACAAAAGCAAAATAAGAAGCCCAATCAAAAAAATGGGGAGAAAAACTAAAAAAGACACTTCCCCAAAGAGGAAATGAAAATGCAAATCAAAACCACAATGAGATACCACCTTACGTAAGAATGGCCCACATCCCAAGAATGGGCAACAAGTGCTGGCGAGAATGTGGAGAGAAAGGATCACTCTTACACTGCTGATGGGAATGTAAACTGGTACAACCACTATGGAAAGTTTTGTGGAGGACCTTCAAATTAATGAAAATGGAACTACCATATTTGACCCAGCAATTGCTCTCTTGGGAATCTACCCAAAAGAGACCTCAGTGTGGGTACAAAGGGACACCTGTGCTTGGATGTTTACTGCAGCACTATTTGTAATTGCAAGGACTTAGAAGCAACCTAAATACCCCAAAATAGATGACTGAATGAAAAAGATGTGGTATATATACGTGATGGTATATTACTCATCAATTAAAAATGACAAATTGGATGATTTTATGATAACATGAATGGACTTAGAAGAAATCATATTAGCAGAAACAAGTCAAAAAGAAAAAGACAGAAATCAAATGGTTTCACTTTATATATGGGATATAGGAAAAAAATTAACAAAAGCCATGAGGAAAAGTCAAAATAAATTAACCACCAAAATGAAGCACACAACTTGGGGCAGGGGAGAAAGGGGGGGAACTTTGGGGAGGGTGGGGATGAATCCCTGGGATTACAAAGATGTGAAATTTATATATAAATAAAATTTTAAAATAATAAATATTTTAAAAAAGAAAAATAAATAAATATGGACTACATAGTGGTGTATGATAGAGGAGTCAGAATTCCTAATTCTGGAAATATTATTTACTCCTTCATTAGCTTCATCATCCTTTCTGGGATGACTATAGCACAAAAATTGGTAAATACAAAAGATATCTATATATGCACATATGTGTGCATATATACATATACACTTATGTATGTATACATATATATCCACTCATGTATGCAAGAATCATCCCAGTGACTTATGAAAACTGCTAGGGTCTCAGCTACAACACAATAGGTATATGGAACAGAAATCTACTTTTCTAGGAAAAGAAGCATGGAAGAATCAGGTATTTTGAATATCATTTGCTACTAAGTACAAATGCATTTATCTTGCTTGTGTCATTTGATAGTGTTCCTTGTTTATAATCTGAAATTTCCTCTTTCCATTTGTTCTCCTTTCCCTGCTTATTCCTCATAATCCTTTTTCTTCTCTTAATCCTTCATCTAAACTCTAACTGATGAACAGGAATCAAATAACAGAATATATGAGGAAAGATCATTCCACACTGAAGGAATAGCTAGCTCAAACCATTGGACAGAAATGACAGTGTATTTGAGATACAAGAGAAGCTATCATTGGTTAGTAAAAAATATAGAGGGTAAAATAGAAAGTAATAGTTTTCAAGATCAAAGATATAGAAGATGGCAAGGATTTGCTTTTTATCCCATTGCAATAAAGGATAAACAATGGGTTCCAAATAAGGAGTAAAAATGGGAATTTGGGTTATATTTTATAAATATTACTCTACTCATTTTGTGGAGATTGGCAGTCTAGCTAAAAGAGAGTGTAAGTGTAAAAAAATGAGATGATAATGAATGGACTAGGACAACCTTGAGAAGTATTTGTGTTTGCATTCACCTTTTTACATTTCATGTAATCCTTATTTTTCTGGTCCTCTCCCCTGTGCCATGGACTGTGGGTACTTTAATCTAGAAGTTATATCTCTCTAACACCCTTACTCACGAGTTTCTGATTTAGCTTCTTCTGAGTGTAGACATTCATGCAAGATTCAGAGGAAGGATGAATTAGAATCATGCAGGAACTTTCAAAGACTAGAATAAGGGAAAAAAAAGTCAGATCATCAACTACTTGCATTAGTGCTCTTTCTACCTGATGGTACTATATTATCACTGTGTAAGTAAATTGCCTTTTCTCCTTTTTACCAATGATTGTCTGCCAGATGTAAGGCTAATGTTTAGCAAGTACAAATACTATTTGTTAGTCCCACCCCTTTATGTAAAAAGGTACTCATGTTCCTGGATAACTGATGGCAGTTGTTTCATGCAGCTTTTTAAATATCAATGTCCACTGTCTTTGATATTGCCAGGGTCCCATTCTTAGGTAATTTCAATTTTGTAACCTCTCCAATGGTCACATTTATTCTTCTACCCCCTACAAGAATACTGAATATGTTTATTTTGTGCTAAATCTTCCTGTTTCAACTATATAGATTAATCTCTATTTCCCTGACTTAACATTGACTTATAAAAATAGTTTTCTTTGCCCAGGAGTAGTCCCAAATAACTATCCATTAAAGATGGAAATCTGGGAGTAATTACATGTTCTGATTGATTGGATTTTAAGATAATGATGACCTCACCTCCAGAACAAAACAGAATTTGGTCATACATATCATTTAGACCAAGTACCTATAAATTTATAAGTACCAACAGCCAATGCTCTTTGTGAAGTAGTTACTTGTGGCTACAATACCAAGACAATGTAAACAAGATGAGTTCAGAGTTTTAAATTCTCTGTTCAAGTTAGAAGTAGAAACTGAAGTATAACAATGACTGCCCTAAAAAATCTCTTATCTCAAAGATTAAATGAACTAAGTAGGTTAGAAATGGACCCAACATATAATTATGTGGGTTTGAAAAATTAAATTATGATATAAGGTGAGTTCAAGGCATTAACTTAAAATAACTATGCCCATAAAATTATATGAAAAATCTTTGATTGAGTTAGATAAAATTTGAACCTCTAAATTCCAAGGTGATTTCTGGAGCTGTTTCTTTATTGAGTAATGGAACAAAAATATTTTTAAGCTTTTCTGAATCAGATAATTTACAAAGAGAGACCAGTCTCTTCAAGATCCAACTTTTACCTCTTATTGTCTCCCTAATCATAATTAGAACATGCCTCAGAATTATGCATAGACATTTACCCAAAAGGAACACATTATAATCCAAAATAACTGTAAAATGTGGCTAACTTTCTTTGAAAATTCATGGGGTGATATATTTGGAAATGACCAGAGAAAAGAATAAATACCCCTGGTTTGGGTTAAGTTTAAAGATACCATTAACCTAGATCCATTGCATAAACTAAAGAGTTGAAATTTCAACAATTGGGTAAAGTGATTGACTGAAGTATTGACTCGATGTATTAAATGAAAGTTCAGGTCTAATATGTATGTAATATCAGACACCTGATATTTGAAAGGGAAGAATCTCAAGGTTTGAGATAAGAAAGGGAACACTGCAATAGATCTATTGTAGGCTACCATACCTAGGTATTGAATTGGTACTAGGAAATTTCAGAAGACTGTTTTCAACCAAACATTGATACAGCATCTAAGAAAATTTTCATATTTACTATGTGGTTGTGTGTGGGGGAGGGGGGTTGTGAATACAATATATGGTCATGCTCTCAGATTGGGTCTCGGTGTTACTAGGGATGATGTCCAAAAATGGCAACATTTCAATGGCTTAGACAAGATCATGAATTCTATCAAAATGGCTTGTAGGGCTGATAAGATGATCTGATTATTTTCACTTGCGAGAAGCTTTGTCAGTGATAAAATAGTCATGACACATCTTCTGAACTATTGAGTGTGTAATCAAAAATCTATGTATCTTATAAAAAGGGATCTGCCCCAAGTTTATCTAAATGGAAGTTCTCAGTCTATTATTGAAATCCTAGATCTCAGCTAGTTTTGCTCCTTGAATAAATACTGAGAATCTCAAACAGAGTTCTTTAAGAGAGCTATAGCAGCTCAAAGGACAGTGGCCAATAGAAGCCTGGTTACACACAACTGTAAGACCTTTCAGGTTCAAGGAAAACAACTATGGGCTTTAATGAATGGGGAAAACAAAGCATGCTAAAGGCCCCAAGTGAACAGCTATCTGATCCCAGATAGTGTCCACAGTATCCAGAAGTCCCAAACAAAAGACTATTTATCTAAGATGGTGCTATCCCTTCAATAAAGGTCTGGAGTTCATGGCAGATAGCAAGTGATGGGTTAAAATCCAACTCATTGAAGTGGGAGGTGCTCACCAGTTGAGTGACTGAAATGCTGCAGCCACAGCAACAGATGTGGTCAGGCTAGAGAATACCAGATGCTGAAACAGACAGCAATGGAGGCAACACCACCAGGACATGGTACTGGGCAATCAGATACACCATTGTAACAGCTCTCAAAAGTAACCCAGATACAGTGTGCTAGTCACTTATCAACAGTACTGGGCAGCATTAACCAGTAGTGCCAGTCAGCACTGATCACCAGGAGGCAGCAGTGCCAGAAACTGTTACAGCTTTTAGGGTTATTGGCCTACACCATCAACAAGCAGCTCTTTGAGCCATCTGGTCTGGACTTTTGTGCTCCTTTCAGGTGGTGTCAGAGGCAGACTGGACACAGGTGCTGCCAGCTAGTTTTTCAGTTTTTCTTCTTTCTTCAGAGATTGACTGCTATATATTTCCTCAGAGGCCAGGAAAGAGTATTTCTCAGGAACATTCTCAAAATCATCTTTCAGGAACAGTGTCTGTGTCCATCTAGCTTGTGCCCTCCCTTGAATCCTCCTTTAGGGACCCTCCCCAAATTCAAGTCTGACTGGATCATGAAGCATAATGAGTTCATAGCTTGCACCTGACTAGTAAAGGATGGACCCTGCAGCCTGAGGCTGTCATAGGGCTGGGCTGGCCCAGAGAGTCCCAAACTCCTTTCTACAGCCCTCAACAGGGGCTGTATGCACTGAGGCAGCAAAGTAGGGTAATCACTGCCACTCATCATCACTGGTGACCTCTGCCTGTGACCTCAGCCCCAGTGGGGCCACTGGTGGGCAATAAAATGGCCAACTGCCTGCTGCTGTTTGCACTGCTGCTTGCACTGCAGATTCTGGGGTCAGGTGCTGAGGGAGGGAGGTACTGCCTGCTCTGGGTGATGGTGAGAACTGGCCAATTTGCCAACTGCTCCTACCACTTAGCCAGTGGTGGAAAAGAGTGGTCCCACTCCACAGCTTGTGCTGCAGGAACCCAGTTTCCAAGCTGTCTAAAGTGTTTTCACAAATGATGCTCCTAAACTTCCACAAGAGACCTTATAATACAACCATTCTGTGAGTGATGCCAATTGCAGTGCAAGCGCTCCATTATGGAGATGTTCTTTATTGGTTCTAGCAGATGGACAATGGAAGTCCTGGAGCCCTCAGTGGATTTTCTAGGCTTTAATGCTCTTTTAGGGAACTGGGTACACAGGCACACTAGGCATGGAGGCAGAGGCAGGGCCAGGGCCAGGGCAGGGAGGCAGGTGAGCCCTCATCCCCCCCTGGCATCTCTTTCTGTGGGCTCTTTCTCTCTGTCATTCTCTGGCATATCCCTCCCTGTTCTCCTCACCCTCTGTTCTCTCTCCTAGTGTCTCTACCAGGTGACACCACTTCCTTATCCCCTCCCTTCTAGGCCCAGGTGAGCCCACTCACACATGCATACACCCACTGGGCATGTACAATCATGGGAGTGCATAATACCACAGGTGCTAGTCAGAAGCTAATGAATAAAAAATCCTGATCACTCATTTGCCCTATAGACCTGTAGACATTTGCCAGGGTGACTGTGTAAAAGAGAGGAAAGCTTAAGGGGGCAGGGAAACATGGAATATTGCTAGCATTATTTCCTGGGCACAAAATGCCACTGTGATCTACCAGTGAGAAAGATTTATAGCAGATATGTGATAAATATTTAGCTCGAATCCATCAGAGTTGGAGTCTAATCCCCACCTTAAAAGGCAACATTAATCTGTTTTTTCTAGAGATGTGGTATCATAATTGTTTTATAATTTGATAAATAATATATTTATCAATAAATATTGATAATAATTCAGATAAATAATTCAGATACTTCACTTGGTCCTATCTCTCTCAATAGTCCTAGCTGTGTTTCTTTTCAACTAGAGAAATAATTTCAAACTATTGGAAAAAGGAACCTTAGATGCCTGCCTATATATATATATATATATGTGTGTGTGTGTATATATATATGTGTGTGTGTGTGTGTATATATATATATATATATGCCCTGCCCCACCCCAGTTGCGTACTTTAATTTGGTTAGCTTGTTTTGATTTTTCTTCATGGCTTTTTTTATCTTTCCTATGTCCCATATAATAGTGAAACCATTTGGTTTTTTGTCTTTTTCTTTTGATTTGTTTCTGCTAATATGATTTCTTCTAAGCCCATCATGTTACCATTAAAATCATCAAATTTGTCATTTTTAATTGATGAGTAATATTCCATTGTGTATATGTACCACATCTTTTTCATCCAGTCATCTGTTTTGGGACATTTAGGTTGCTTCCATGTCCTTGCAATTATAAATAGTGCTGCAATAAACATCCAAGCACAGGTGTGTCCCTTTGTACAAGCATTGAAGTCTCCTTTGGGTAGATTCCCAGAGAGCAATTGCTGGGTCAAATGGTAGTTCCATTTTCTCTAATTTGAGGACCCTCCACACAGCTTTCCATAGTGTTTGGGCCAGTTTACATTCCCACCAACAGTATGAGTGTTCCTTTCTCTTTACATCCCCACCAGCAATTGTTGTTGCCCATTCTTTGGATGTGGACCATTCTTACTGGTGTAAGGTGGTATCTCATTGTGGTTTTGATTTGCATTTCCCTGATTGCTAGAGACATTGAACATTTTTCATGTGCCTGTTAGCCATTTGTATTTCCTCTTTGGAAAAGTGTCTTTTTAATTCTTCTCCCCATTTCTAACTGGGATTTTTAACTTTGTTTATGTTAAGTTGTGTGAGTTCTTTTCTATGTCTTTGTTATCAGACCCTTATCACTTGTATGGAGAGCAAAATATTTTTCCCAATTGGTTGGATTTCTTTCAGTTTTCTCTTTTGTCTTTTGCTGTACAGAAGTTTTTTAGTTTGATGTAGTCCCAGTTGTTTGTTTTCCTTCATTTTTTTAGCTGCTATAGATGTATCCAGAAATGAATTTCTGGATTGTAACTCATGGAGAGTTTTGCCCACATCTTCTTCTATGTATATTATGGTTTCCAGACTTACATGCAAGTCTTATCTATTTTGAGTTGATTTTTGTACATGATGTGAGAGAGCTGTCTTGGTCCATTTTTTTTCATGTTTTGAACCAGTTTTCCCAGCACCATTTATTGAAGAAGCTATCCTTGTTCCAGTGTAAGTTTTTCACTCCTTTGTTGATGACTAGCTGACTATATATGTGTGGTTTTGTTTCCATGCACTCAATTCTGTTCCATTGTTCTGATTGTTTTTGTACCAATACCAAGCTGTTTTAATTACTATGGCTTTGTAGTATAATTTGAAGTCTGGAATTGTAATACCTCCATTTTCCTTTTTTCTGGTCAGGAGGTTTTTTTGATATTCGAGGTCTTTTCTTATTCCATGTGAATTTCTGTAATTTTTGTTCTATCTCTTTAAAAATCATTGGGATTTTTAATGGGATTATATCAAATCTGTAGATTGCTTTTGGTAGGATGGCCATATTGATGATGTTAATTGTTTCAATCCATGAGCAGGGAATGTCTTTCCATTTCCTTGTGTCTTCTATCTCTTTTAGCAGAGTTTTAAAGTTTTCTTTGCATAGTTCTTTCATGTGTTTTTTAGGTTTATTCTCAGGTATTTAATTTTTTTTTGGTGCTATGGTAAATGGGATGGTTTTTCTGATTTCTTCTTCTATTTGGCTTTTTGCAAGATACCTACCTCTTGATTTGTAAAAGTTAGGTCAGAAAAAAATAGCAGTAAACCACTTTAAATAGGTGGTGACATTAATTGTATGTTGCAGGTGTGATCTATTTACTAGAGCAAATTAACATGTTCATTTTCTTTGTGTGTGAAGATCGATCTAGCAAGAGCCCTCTCACCATAGTTGTAGTTCTTAACAAGAACTGGTAAGAACAGCGGTGAAACTGTCTTCTTTCACTTCAAGAGTATTTTAAATGTCCATTGGTATCTTTAGGATACTTGAGCAAAATATCACCTCACAGGACATTATACAGATCACCTACATTCATCATCTCAATCTGATTGGAACTACCAGAAGTAGCAAATATTCCACATGTGTTGACAAGATATATGCAATCCAAGGTAAAGAGGAAAATTTCATGAGAATTCAGAGGCCTGACATCTTCATGAGGTCCTAGGATGTCCGTGGAATTGAGGAATGTCCAGATATTTCTCCAAAAATGAAAGATAAGTTGTTTTGTATTTTACTTCTTAAACCCAGACAGAGAAAATGCTTAACCAACTTTAGATTTTAAAGACAATGTTCACTACACATAATAAATTCTCTGGGTCATCTAATAGGCAGTTTTGATAACAGACACAAAACCTACCCTCCACAGATATCCATATATTTGGAATCTGTGGGTATAGTACACTACTTGGCAAAATGGACTTTGAATGTAAAAATAGAGAAATAGGGACAAAAAACAAAAAATACCAGTTATCACTAATAGCTGGAGAAGACAAGAAAATAGATTACTGTACTCACCAGAAAAGAATGCAACCCTGCTAACCCATGTTGGATTTCTGATTCAGATAATATATCTTTGTGGTTTTAGGTCACCAAGTTTGTGGTGATTTGTTACACAGAAATAGAAAATTCCCTTAGGCTTGAACAAGAGGATTCTGAGTTAGGAGGCATGGCATAAACTGCTTTCTTGCTTGGACTTTAGGACTCAGAAGATTAAACAGTGTTCCAATGTTTAATATGGGTACAAATGCTAAGGTCATCTGAGCATCCTAGATAGAAGAATCATGACACAGACTCCAAGAGTTTTGAATTGAAGCCATGCCTTATACATAAATCATTTACTCACATTGTGACAAGCATGTAAAATAACTTCCAGGCTTTCAACTAGGTTCCATTGAAGACTGAATACTCGATCTAAAGCACTCAGTGAACATATGACCTAAGTTACCCATCCATGAAATAGGTGTTATCTGATTGAGCAAATCATAAAATTCGATGTACACAGAACCACTTCCCTCTCAAGTGGAAGTTAGACAAGTCTTCTGTGGTCTCTGATATACCAAGAACCATAATATATATTTGGTCCAGAGTGACATGTCACCCATACCTCCCTCATCATTCCATTTTTCTCAGCCTCAATCTCATGGTAAGTTCTCTATGATGTCTGGTAAGTTATCTTCCTCTACATTTATCATTGCTTACCAAGCCTGATACATTACAGGGGGAAAATGGAAAAATTATATGTACAACAGTAACTGTTCTGAGTGTATCACTCACTCTGTCCACAGTAGAGGACACAGGGGAGAATTACACATAGTAGCAAGATTATCAATTATGGACAGGTTCAAAAATAGGATAGCCTCCTTAACAGGCCCTACTGTATTCCATCTTGTACTATCGGGGATCAAGGCTACATTCCTAATGGGTCTCTCTCCTTTAATGGACTAACCAGTCACCCATGTAGGGTAATTACATGGAAATTTTAGAAGTGTGGAGGGTATAAAGGTTTTTCTTCACTTAACTCTGGATGTGAGCATACCATTCTTGCCTGAAATACTTCCTCTGGCACCATTTATATCAGTGGTGATCTACTGCTTTATTCAAGATTTAGATATTCCATACAACATTTTTTTCTAACTCAGAAACTCTTTTTTTCTGTGAAGAAAAAAAAAGTAAGGCAAAAGAACATCCCAATTCAAGTATCCTTCATCTTTAAATTTCTTGTTGAAGATTCAGTAATGGGGCAAGTTGGAAAAGTACATGTGAGTTTGTGACTACAAGATAGGCCAAATTTTTTTTGAACATTATTTTGATCTTATACTCAATTACTAGAGCAATTTCTCCCTAAGACAGAATAAACTGATCTCAGAACCAAGGAGTGGAAGTGAGGGTGGCTTATATACACTATTGTTTCTGATAAACCACTCAATGATTTGGGTTTTTTTCCACCATAACTTTGGATGTTGGTATTTTAATGCAGCTAGTTATCATGAAGAAATGTTTTCACTGAAATAAAATTGGTAGTTTATTTTGTTGAGTATACTTCATCTCCTCAACTCTGCTGCCTGATTTTTCCTTCCTGTCAGCACTACAAATCATCTGCATAACAGTTCTAGTGACACATTAAACCCTTCTCTCTTAGTTCTTACTGCAAATTTTTAGAAAAAAAATACATCTAAATGAGCAAGCTGAAGTTAGATTATAACACCAGTTTTACTAGCAGATATGAGGGAGCTAGTGATCAAGTTTAAATCAGAAAAAATGATCATCATTGACTACATAGACATTCCAAAATGTGCCTTGCATTACTGCAGATGATCATGTTCATTACAACATTACATCTTCACATCAAATGCAACCGAGGTGTCAACATGGGACTTTCTCTCTTTTGAGTTACAGGTATGACTGATTTGAACCAATTATATCCTTGGTGGGGGTTCAATTTAATTCACAAGATGTCAGTAAGTTCCCAAAAGTCTAAATCCTCTATTCTTGGGGTCTTGCTTCCATATGTGTGTCTCTGCTCCATTCCACTCTAATCCAAATGTAAAGCTAAACCACTCATTTAATTTCTGCTAACACAAAATAAAACATATTTATACATACAATGCATAATACTAAAAGTTAAGAATTATAGGAAAGGGTCATATTCACTGCAAAATATAACAAATCTTACTATAATCATCTTCAGGAGATTTTTAATAATTCCATGTTGATCTTTTGACACAAACGACATTGACTCTTCGTTGGTCAATTTCCACTCAGAGACTAGGAAATAAAAGTAAAATCATCAAATGTTCCCAAAGCAGTAGAAGTTAACTCACCCTCAATTATATTGCTAGAAATATTATCTTCAAATCTAATATATCCAGTTTCTCTTCCTCCAAATAGATTTTAGATTTTCCTCTCTAAAAATCAGGTATTGAAATGATATGACAGATTTACCAATAAATTTTATTAAAATGACATTCACATAGCTGGATGATCATGATTTATTGAGATAATGGTCTGTCTTATAAAAATTTAATGTAAAACCAAGCAATGACAAATTAACTGCCACATTAAGAAGACAGAATTTTAATCTAAGTATGTTTCAACCCCAATTCATTCATGTCATTTTCCTTATAGCAGATTTCCTCCTAAATGTTTATTATTTCAATATATTATGAATTCTTTGTTTTTCACATCAACCTTGTAAAGTCAGCAGTCTGGATATTTTAATCTTTGGCATCCAGTAAAGATATACTCTAAGAATATCTAAGTATATCTAAAGATATACTTTAGTTAACTATGGTAACTTCTAGAATCTCTGTTTTCTACCTGTAAAATAATACATTTGGACTTCAATTATCCAGGAGGTCACTTTTTTGTTATTTGTTTGAAAATACATGTTTATACATTAATTGAAAATGAAATATGCATTATATAGATGGAATGTACATTCATTAAAAATAGGAAAAAATAAGTCAATATCATCCCCAATTTTTCATTTGCATAGTTTTTGAATATTTGTTTAGATTTGAATGAAGGTGTTTCTCTTTCCCATTATTTTCAGACCACTAATACTGTAATTGGCCTAGTAAAAGATTTTGAGTCATGGTTTATTAACATTCATATAGATCAGATAATTTGCTCCCTTCCGTGGCCTCAGATAATACCTTAAATTTAAAAGCAATTTTTGCTTTTATTCCTTAGTATTATGTCTTATTTTCATTTTTAAATTATTTTGTCATTGTAGCATACAATTTTTATTGCAATAACATTGGTGTACAAAACATATATGATTCAGAGGTAGAGCCTGACATATTCCACATTCATTACCAAGGAATCAATAGTTCTCCACCATAGTGCATTGGGTCCCTTCCATATTTATTTCTCCTTTCCCTTCTGGTAGCCTCGATTCTACAGCCAGATTTCTAGGGCTTGTTGAGGTTTGCTTTTGTGTACTTTTTTTGATTCATTTGTCTGGATGGCATAAGATTCATCCACTCTGTCTTTTTTTTTTTCATCTAGCCTAAGTGTAGCATAATCCCTTCCAGTTCCATACATGTTATCACAAAAGGCAAAATTTCATGAATTTTATATCTAAGTAGTATTCTTTTGTATCTATATACTATATCTTCCTAATCTACTCATCTGTTGTTGGTTACTTTGGTTGTTTCCATAACTTGGCTATTATAAATAGCCCTGTAAAAAATACAGTTTTCCACAGTAGTATACATATCCCTTTCAACTAGTGTTTTGCTTTCTTCAAGTAGATACCTAGGAGTGGAATTAATGGAATATATGGTAAATCCATTTTTACTATTTTGAGAATCCATAGGGACTGGATAAATCCATATTTTCCCAACAGCGTATAAAGGTTACTATTCCTTCACATACTTTCCAAAACTAGTTTCTGGGTCATTCTCATGGGTGTGACATAGTATCTAATAGGGCCTTAATACTGTATTTCCCTAATGAAATGTAATGATGAGAATAAGCATAGAGAATCATACATTTTCTTTGACTCACATTCACTCTAACTGGTAAAAATTGCTTTACTCTGACTTGATGAAGTAAAGAACTTTCCAGCATTTCTCATATCTCATAGTTACCTTTATAAATATATGTATATATAAGTATATATAACACATATATATCATATGTATATATAATATATATACAAGTTAAGCAAATATATAGGCAAACCAAATATTTTTTATGTTTTAATGTCTAAATTCGTAAGGATTTAATGTATACTTAATGAGTAACAAATGAATGAATATATATGATTTAATTATATAATCTAAAGCCATAGAAAGGGAAACAATTCATGTTTACTAAGAACCTAATGTGAAAAACTGCAGTAATATTACAATTCAAGAGAAAATTTTACTGCTTTTCCTTTAGCAGGATAGATTTTATTTTAATCTGTGAACATTTAAAAATACTTTTACAAAAATGAATGTGAATTCATGTGAACAGGGAGAACATTTTTTGTTTTTGTTTGCTAGATCATTGGCTTTTTTGTTTATCCTGAAATAAGAATATGAAAATAAAAACAGTAAGTTCATTGATCATTGATTGATTTAGTATTTATTTCACAATGTATTTATACATGTTTTATGTTTTTTTGTATGCAGGAACAAAAGTAGCTTAATTCTACTATGAAAAATAAAAATAATAGAATTTGATGCCTGCTAACACTAAAGCTTTTGGGAAAAATTACAGTTTTTGTCTTTATTATTAGTTATGTGTTTTATTTATGTACATATATAGTTTATATCTATTTTTATGACATTATTATGAAGAAAATTTTAAAATCTTTATTTTAGGAATTTAGATGGAAAGTTCAAGTAAAACCTAATTGTAAAATTTCTTTATTTTGTATGTGTACAGTGTGTTGTTCATATTCCAGAGTCTATTCCACCACCTTTTCAAAGGTGGTTAATTGATTTTCATATACATGTGCATTAAATTTGGATTGTATTAGAATGTCACCCTACATAAATGGAATGAAATGATATAAAGAATAAATAAAACCAAAAGCCAGTGTTCATCTTCTTAGTTGTTGAGGTTTTGAGCTGATTTGTAACATAATGTTTTATACATAAATGTTACTGGCAATTATCTTTGCTTACTTGCCTTCTTTTCTTTAGTCAGAAGCATTATCTTATAGATAACATTATCTTTCTGCTAACTTGAAATAAGTGAGGAAACAGGGTGATTAGTAGAGATATATAATTGTCTGCCTATTGCTTTGAAGCTGTCATTTAATGAAGTGATTCTAACTAAAATTCTAATGGAGAAAAATTCTTAATTCCTTTTAAATATTTTCCTATGCCTGGGAATGTAATTTAAAACAAATTTGAATGTTGATTGCTAAGTTATATCCTTCCTCATCAGCATATTAGTTGCTTCTTTGTTTATAAGCAACAAAACAGACCATTTGAGATGTATAAAGAGCCAGTCATTACTAGATAATCATGACAAGTCCATCCAAAATGCCAATTCTTTCATAGTTAATCCAACTTGAATTTTATTAGTTTACTGAATATGGCTGCTAAATGTTTTTCATTCAATATTCTTCATATTTATTCTAAAGAGGCTATTGATGTATTTCTACATTACATGCATGTATATTAAAATATTCAAAAATTTTTCATATAAAATCAAGAATTTTGTGCAAGAAAATTGTGCAATTGACATACCTAACATCTCCACTTAAACTTATCTATTCAGTATTATGCATGTTGAAAAATAGCCGTCACAAAAGATCACATACATGACTCCATTTTTAAAATGTGCTAAAAAAAATACCAAAATTATAGAACAGGCTGTTGCCAACTGGGATAAATAGGAAGGGAGAGAAGGTAGAAGTGGATGTGACCAAAAAAAGGGAGAACTTTGTAGTGATGGACTAGACTGGTATCTGGACACAGTGGTGGTTACATGATCTACACAAACCTGCAAACAAAGTACCAATTTCAGACTCCAGGAGGAGTTGTCCTTACATATTTTCCCCCACTGGAAAAAGCAGGGAGAAGGGAATATATGATCTCTTTTACTATTTTTATAACTTTTAATGCTATAATTATTTCAAAATGAACTAAAAATATTTATTGAGATAGTATAGTGTTATCATAGTTAGGTCTATGAGCTCTGGAAACATAGAAAGGAAGTTTCAAGCTTTAGTTTCCAGATATAGACCATAAATAAATCAGGAAATTAGACTGTAGTCATCTTCTCTATTCCATACCTTTTATTCCATACCTTTAAAAACATATCACTTATATATTATTTATACAAATGTATATTTATATAATTTTATATAGTTTATATTAATTGTGTATAATAAATGTTAAATATAGTATATTAATTACATTTATATTGTATGATATATATTTAATCTCTGTGCAACTTAAACATTTTGTGCATTTTTATGACCTCTAGAAAATGTTTAAGTGATTTCTAGCATCATCATAATCAAGATTTGAATTCTATGAATCTGGAATCATTTTGCATTCACATAATCATTGATTTTGCCTTAAAAGAGTCCCTGCTTAGGACTGTTTTCTCAGTCTTCTTATTATTAACATCCTCTTTCACCCCGAATGTGTCCTGTCAGTGTTATAAAAAATAATAGCTCCTTATCTAGAGTTTACTATCTTTGAATTCAGTACATGTTGGTCCCCTCCAGCACCCCAATCCATGTTGGAGAAACTGTCTAAAGGGAGTCAATAAAATTTTATTATTGCTATCTTTTTATAAATCTACTATTTATATAAATTTACTGTTATCTATAATTTATTCAAATTTCTTACTTTTATTATTATATATTTTCTAAAGCATCACTAGTTGCTAGAAAGTTCTTTCTTCGATTAAGCTGAAATTTGACTTCCTATGATGACCCCTCAGTTACCATGATTGTAATCTGTCTTCTGATGCCGTATGATTAAACTAATTCTTCTTTCATGACAAAGCCTTCCTATTCCTGAAGTTTGCTATATCCATCAAACTCTAAATTTTGCCTCCTCACCACCCACTCACCTCAACAATACTTATTCCTTAATCCTAATATCTTTCTGACTGCCATCTCCAATGAGCAAATGACTTAAGTTCTAATTACTTTCCCCTGAAATCATTACAGGTTGCCAATATTTCTTTTAAAATGTGGTGTCTGGAGTCAACACCCACCCAGATATGAATTATGTGGTATATACAGTGGGACTATTTAAATCCTGGAATGCATTTATTAATCCATTTTTATTTCATATTTGCTTTATTGGAAGCCATGAAAGTGTGTAGGTGCTTGTATAATTAATATTGAACTGAGAAAGTTATTACTTTCTTGGCAGATCCCATGAACATGTTAAAATAATTTTCCTAATGTGATGTGAATACTTTGATTATAATTAATTAGATCATATATTTCATAAGAACATAGATTAATAGATAATAATAAATCATATCTAATGTACAATTTTAAAATTGTAATTAATAGTAATAGAGAATACAATAATATATAGGTTAGAATACAATAATATATATAAAAGTATATAGGTTATTAATGTTTATTAATACAAGATATTAATATAAATCTAATAACACATAGAAAATATAATACTCTATTTAAAAATAGTATCAAGTTACAAAATATTGTATCATGTTCATTGACATGGAGATGATGGAAAATACACACTTCAGTTTATGAAAAATAAGGTCTAATTCAAAGAATATGATTATAAATTTCCATCATGAAAATAATTTTAGTTTACTTGGAGAATATGATACCAAAGAATGTACACACTGATGATATCAAAGAGCATTTTTTTAATGGGGCTAGTTAGTCCATCACAATATAATCAAGTTCTACTACTTATAATTCATACAATCACCTCCTCTACATAAAATATACCAATGTACTCCCCATGGTTATCTATGTTTTATTAATCCCAGCTTGTAACAGCCTTTGTAGAGATATCATCATTGCTTTATGTTAAGATATATCTGAGTACTACAGGAGAGTGTCTGAGAATTGGGTAGTTAAATCATTTCTTAGAAAATTTACCACATAATAACTTACTGTTTGCATTACCTGCAAAGGAATCATGACCAAAGGGGGAAAAAATGAGTACCTCCTTTGATTCAAAATAAATTGACATTATACGTGTGTGTATACCATAAAATGTTTAATAAAAACAGAGCAAAATAAATATATGTGAATAGTGAATAATGAGTTTTAGTCCTATATATCTTAAAGTATTTTAATTGCACACTTACTCCTTTTTCAACAGCATGGGGTGAGTCTTATGAACATGTACTTACCAACTCTAGTAGCCAATCTACATTACACTGAATATGAGTAACTCTAAAATTGGAATGGAACTTTGTCCAATATTTGAAGAGATAAAAGAATTTCTAAGCATGAAATCATTGCAGGTATAATTTTAATAGTGTATACAACTGATAAAGGATTTTTACCTTACCATTATGTTAATTAATTAACCCATTCTATTCTGATAAGGAATTTTTCTTACACTCCTAAAAGAATGAACTTAAACATGTAGTTATATGTAGTTAACTCTAAAATTATTTTTTAAAGTTCACAAAAATATAATGTTCCTGTATTAGTAACAGAGTTAAAAAAAAAACAGTAACATACCAGCTGGGCACAGTGGCTTGTGCCTTTAAGATTGAGCCTATGAAGTGGCTAGGGCTAGGGATCGCAGTTCAAGTCCTGTTTGGGGCAACATAGCGAGACCTAGCCCCCCCCAAAATAGCTGGGTGTGGTAGCACACACCTGTAGTCCCAGCTACCTGGGAAGCTGAGGCTGGGGACTGCTTGAGTCTGTGGTACCCCAGGCAACATGAGCCTGTGGTTCCACGCAAAAAATAGCAAGACCTAATCTCAAAAAAATAAATAAAATAAAATAAAATAACATATTCACTCCATATATCTGAGTCGCTAATTAATAGTTTTATTAATAACTATTCAAAAATACCGGCAAATACATTGTTTTTATCAGCGCTATGTTTATGGTTAAATTCTATGAATCATTATCTCTCTGATGATGAGATTTCATCAAGTTGTTTAACTTTATTAAAATATTCTCCATTCTATGAACTAATATACTAGTACAAGACTAAGTTTGTAAGGCTAATCCTTAATGAAGTACTTTCCTCTGTCTTGTGATTTTTTCCTCTCATATTACTGAATGGTGGAGCCTATAACAAATGCTTCTATACCTGACAATCAATGGGAAAGTAATACTAATTAATAATATACATCATACTGGTACTATATTTTATGTTCCCTGGAAATGCTATTATAGTGACAGATTAGCAATACAATGTGAATTTTAGGTTACCTATTTTATATTATAGAAAATGTATTTCCTAATTCCATGCATCAAGACGAGACTGTGCTTTCAAGTTTAAGAGGTTAAGAGTGACCTCTGGTGGCAATGGTATTCCTCATTCAACTTTCCTATAGTGGGCAGAAAACTGACTTCAATGATTTTTCTAAATCCTAGGAATGACAATGTTTATAGTTACAGAAGATTGATCATACACTGTCTTATGCAAATTAAAACAACTAACTATCCAGAGGATTAGTGTGTAAGAGGAGAGACCCAACTTACATCCCCAATGTTTGCCTACTTCTTTTGCCTAAAGTTTTTGTATGTGTCAACCATGATATCTTTCAAGCAATCAATGAGATATCAATACCACAGGGCTGGGAAAAGATGTTTACAGTGAACTCTAATGAGCTTGTAGGTTATGGCCATAGCACACTACTGATTGAAACTATTAGTTAGACCATTTACATCCTTTATCCCAGTACACATTTGGCTGGGCCAAACACAAAACAAGAAAAGGCAGTAAAACAGTGAGATTTCTGTTACTACTGTGGGCAGAATGATGTTTCCAGTACAAAAAAATTGCCAGAAAAATATTGGATACTGACTTAAATTTGAACATATGATTTTTTATAAATAAATAACATGATAAATAGCATGACTTTTAAAGTATGAATAAGTCACATACTTATACAATACAAACATACAGAACATACAACTACTGTATAAGTTGTATGTATATGAAAATATTTTCATCTTTATAAGAATAAAATTTAACTGAATTTTTCACTCATTATATATGACAAATTTAAAAGAGCCACAAAAAAGAACAAAACTTGAGAACAAAGAACAAAACAGACTTCCTACTCTATGATTTCAAACAATATCATAAGCCGATAGTTATAAAAACAGTACGGCATTGGCATGAAATCAGACATATAGACCAATGAAACAGAATAGAAAGCAAGGAATAAACCTATACATACATGATCAATTAAGTTATGACAGAGGCTCCAAGAATATAAAATCATGAAGGAATAGTTTCTCAATACATGGTGCTAAGTTGAGAGCCATGTGTAAAGAACTGAATCTTATGCCATACAAAAATTGATTCAAAATGAAGTAAAGATATATATGACATGAAGAAATAAAAATTCCTAGAAATAAAAAGTACCAGCATAAGTTTCTTGACATTAGCCTTGGCAGTGATTTTTTAGATCAAATGCCAAAATAATCAAGTGATATTATATGAAACTAAAAAGTTTCTACAAAGCAAAACAAGTCATTAACAGACTGCAGAGGAAACCCATGGAGTGAGAGAAAATACTTTTGTTGTACCAAGTAATGATTGATAACCAAAATATATAAAGAATAGCAAAAACCAAAATAAACTTAATAAAAAATTGGCAGAAGACCTAAAAAGACATTTTTCCAAAGAACACAGGTTGCTAATAGCTATATCACTAATCATCAAGAGAATGTAAAATCAAAACCACAATGAGGCAGCTCCAACACAAAAGGGGATACTTTTGGTGGAAATGTAATTTGAATATTATTGAAACAGCATGTAAGCACCTCAAAAAGTTAAAACTAGAACTACTATATACAATATATACACTATATACAATATATATACTATATACAACTACTATATACAATATATATACTACTACTATATACAATATATATACTATATACAACTACTATATAACACAGCAATTCCAATGCTGGATATTTATACAAATAAAATAAAAACACACACTTGAAAATCTTTTATGATATGTGCACCTCATGTTCTTTGCAACATTAGAGTTGCCTATATGGAAACATCCTAAGTACTGATAAAATGAGCAAAGAAAAAAAATGTGTGGTATATATATGTGGTAGAATACTATTCAGTCATAAAAAATAAGGAAATACTGATGTTTGAGACAATAAATTGTAGACATTATTCTAGGTGAAATAAATCAGAGAAAGACAAATACTATATGATCTCATATATATGTAGAATCTAAAAAGGATAACACCAGACAAAACAAAAAGCAAGCTCACACATGTAGTAAACAGGATGGTAACTGCCATATGTGGGAGGTAGTCATTGTAGTAAGTGGGTATAAGAAAAACAAAATACATAAACTTTCAGTTATAATATATAAAATCTTGGAGGCATAATGTTCAGAATGAGACTATATTCAATAATATTGTATATTTGAAATTTGCTAAGTGAATAGATCTTAAAAGTTATCATCACAAGAAAAAGAATTGTTAACTATTTATGGTAACAACACTAGACTGTGATCTTTTCACAAGGTATACAAATATCAAATCATTATGCTGTACACCTGAAATTAATATAACATTGTATATCAATTATACCTTAATTTATTGCAACTCATTTTAGAAGAGCCATAGAATGAAAAGTTTAAGTTGAAATATTAGACAGAATTGGCAACCTGCAAATCTTTCCAAGCAGTGACTCAAAACCAGTGAAACATGCCAATGAGTGCTCTTGAAAGGCTAACAATTAGGCAGTACCTCTCTCTCAAATAAAATACCCACACTAAAAAGCCAGGATGCAGCTGGTTTGGTGAGAAAGACCCTGTGCTCATAAAAAATAAAAATGCAGTCTTTGTGCAAATCAGTGGTTTGGAAACTACTGCCTCCAGACAAATTAGTGGCTTCAGAAAAAGTCCACTTCAAAATGACATTGTTAAACATCAGTTCCCAAAAGATACAGATTTAAAGAGATAGGATAACATTTAACAACCCTCTTTGTTGTTTTCAATGCATAGACAACACCAGATAGATACATTAACCAGTCACCTGCCAGGGTTTTCTTTCTAAAAATTGTTGAAATGCTTTCCTTGCGAACTATATGAAATCCTCATTGAGAAATTCAGAATTCAGGCAGCTTTCCCAGAGCTATCTGGAGTCTATGCCAATACGTAAGTCCTCAGCCTTGATTCTTTAATAAACTCTCAAACTTTTTAGCTTGCCTCAGTTTATTTAAGTCAACCTCTTACAATGAGAAGAGACATGAATTCTCAGGGTGCTCAGGGCAAGAGCTGGGTAGTGAGAGTCCAGCAGAGGCTCAGTCTAAATCTCTTGGGGTCATGTGATATCCCTGTTAATTGCTTGATATTAGAAAGGCTGGGAGGTTCTCTTACACTCTACCTGCCTCTTCTTCAACACCTACATTAAGGCATCCTCTTGTTGTCTGGCACCATCAGGTGTGATTTCAGGGTGAATGTGCACAAAATTCTCTGGCCTCACAGTATGATGAGATTAAGCTGTGGTCTCTGGGACCATATGGGGCCAACTGATAATGCAGATATGCTTCATCACTCTGATCCCAGAGAACCTGAGTGAGGTGTTAATAATACGAACATGAACTTCAGGTCTGGCTTGCATGCCTAAAGATTCCTTAGGAGATGGTCGTGTTTAGCTATATTAGACTTCTTTAATTATTAGAATCCTATTTTGTGTGATTAGAGAGAAAAGTATACAGTCACTGGAGTGTCTTCTCTCCTGAAAGAAAGGGAACACATCTTTGAGATTTTTAGCTTCAAAAAAAATTTTTTTTCAGGAATTGAATTAACATTAATGAAAACCAGACTTTAAAATATTTTCACAGAAACGCAAAAGCTGGAGGCCATTAATAAGGTCCTGGAATCTGCAAATTTTTCACTTTGGTTAAGAAAAGATATTTTAAAGGGGCTGACAGAAGAGCAATGTTGATGTTAGGAACCAGTTGGATATATGGGAAATGCAACAAGATTCAGTCTTTAAATGGGAAATGGTGCATCAGGACACTTAAAATCCCAAATACCTGGAACTAAAATTAGCTTTTTTATACATTAGAAAAATGACACACAAATTCAGAAAACATTGAAAAACATTATAATGAAAACTCCAATCTTGAGAAAAGCCCAAAGCTGACTGCCGAGAGAGAAGAATGTAAAGAAAGAATAATGAACACTAGCCAAAACAATGCTACAAAATTATCAGTGGTGAAGACTAAGTTCCAAAAGCAAAGGTAAAATCAAATTTCTGAGTATACATTTGCCGAGGCTGAGTGATACTATTTTTTTGAGAATACAACATAGATTGTGGGAATATAGAATCTAATAAAACAAACATGTCAGAAAATAGACACCTCCTAGAAGTATCAAATAAACAGACATATGGCTGAGTGAAAATTACTGTAGTAGGTAAAATCATAGCTTCCCAAATATATCCACATCCTAATCTCCAGAAATTGATATGGCAAATTGGCTAGCTTGGTTTGATTAAGTAAGGATATTGAGAGAGGGAAGATTACCTTGTACTATCTGGGTGGTTCCAACTTACCCACAAGAGGCCTAATTCGAGGTGGATATCAGTTAGGAGAGGAAATGAGTCGATGTAATCAGAGGTTGAAGTGATGCAACCATGAACCAAAGAGTGTAGGCAGTTTCTAGAAGATGTAAAAGAAAGGGATTCTCCCCTTGTGTGTCTAGAAGAACTATAACCCTGTGAAGAACTTGACTTTAGCCCAGTGAAACTGAATTTGGACATCAGCTATCCAGACTATGACAAATAACTTTATATTGTTTAGGCAACTAAGTTTGTGGTGATTTGTTATAGTAGCCATGGAAAACTAACAAACTTGACTTAAAATTCTTTGAAGGAAAAAGGAACTTGAATACACACTAAGTAGCTGAAGATGATAAAATAATGGATACAATTAAATATCATATTACAAATCTCCAGACTGAGACTGCAATCAGAAAACATGGAAAGTAAAAAGCAAAAATTTTAGCAGATGTATCCTTCTTGAACTGCATCATGGAAAAAGAAGTAAATTTTCATGAAATACTCAAAGTGAGTTTGCCAACATAAGAGAGAGGAAAATCTTTCCAAAGCAATTGAAAAAAAATCAGCCATGCAAGTGAAGAGTTGGACACATAAAAATAGAAGCCAAAAATTTTCAGAAAAATTAGAAATTATCACTGGCAAATATCAATGTCAAAATATTTCATATTAGAGAAAAACTCATAGTAACATATGGGGCATATTAATGGTTGAGAGTAACTTTGAAATTTTAAGAGACTATCTCTGAAAACTTAAGGCAAAAATGGTAACTTCAGACAAAAGTTTGAAAATAATGTTCAAAATGTTTTGGGACTATTTTGAAATCTTTATCCCCCTAGTGTTCTAAATGGTATATTTGCAGTGGCCCTAGATCACCAGGGAATTCTTAGGACGACCAGGTAATGAGGTATGTGATGTGGAACTGGGGCTGGTAGGAACCAGACGCAAGCCCCATGGAGTCAGGGCACCAAGAAAGACATAGCAATAACCCCACAAGAAAAAGTCAGAGTGACCTTGCGATGACACTCTCTTACGGCAGATTCTGAGATTATTCTTCCTTTGATTTAATCCTGCCATCTGAATAAGCAGTCTGTCCTCTTTCGCATCCTCATATCAGAAGTCATATACAAATGAAGAGACCCTGGGAGAAATGGTTAACAATAGCACCGCTATCTTCCCCATCTTCTACCAGTAGAAAACACACACTTCAAAAGTCCCTCTTTTGGAGAACTATGTCTCAGTGCAACAAATGTTTCTGCATGATGAGGTGATTCAACCTTCTTTCTATTCAACCTGGGAACAGAAGTGTTTCAGCTTCTGGGTTGAGTATACCTTCCAATATTGTTTACTTCTGATAATGTTGAACCACAGCAGCTTCTTCTCTTGCTACTAAAGTTAGCTTGATTTTTTTTGTTGTTGTTGTTCTTAGCTATCACTTCAATGACTGTTTATGGAACCAGATGAAATCTGGATAGAAAATAGAAGTCTCAAAACAATGTCTTTCATTTTAGATTATATAAAGATGAAATTTTATATAGTTTTATTTTGCACTATTTACAGGTAGTTTAATTATAATTTGCAGGTAGTTCAGTCACAATATTTTTGTTGTTGGTCACAAGTCTCCTAAAATAATCCAGAAATACAGCAAGCATTTTTGACGTTTCTAAAATAATTTTATTTTTGTTTATATTTTGGCATTATTACCATAAATGAAGTGATTATACAATAGCTCAGATGGAAATATTATAGTTATAATTCTTTGGATAGTGTTTTATAAATATATTGTTTAATGAGAATCTTACAACGCTAGGTAGTGGAATTTCAGAATTTCTTTGCTGTTTAGCAAGATCATTGTTGACCCAGAAAGAGCAATTTTTTTGTCCCCTCTAAGAAAGAATTTTCTCTTAAGTAGTTTTACTGTTATAGTTTAGTGATTATACAATTTCTCCAATGGAAGTGACAAAAATTGTGATTCTCAGAATAGTATTTCATTTACTATTTAAAAGTGAATTTTACAAATAAATTTTTTCCTCATCTATTTCTTGACAGTATACGGATAGTATAATACTGATAGGGAAAAAATTCCCAGTATTACAAGCTGAGGTAAATTTCATAGGCACATTCTCACATTTGGAGCTATTAAAAATATCACTTTCATTTGTATAAATCAGGACTGACTTTATTCTGGTTATGATACAAATTTTTGTACATCAATGAATTTCAGTTAAAAGAAATACTTGTTCATGGATCAAATCATGCTTACATCAAAATCCACCAAACTCCTCACTGTGAGGCTGAATCCTTCTGGCCCCCAGAACCCCATCTCTGCTTTGGCCTCTGGACACAGACCCAAGATTCTATGCCCTGTTGCTGACTACATTTCTGCTGTCTCCTGAAATGCTTTCCTGGCTATTCTATGTTTATCTCTCACTCTATGCTTTCAATGAGATTTACCTAGATAAACTTTCATTCCCAGTTGAAATTAATTTCTCCTGTTTCTCCTTGTTTTCACACCCCATGCTTTTCCAATTTTCTTTACGAATAGCTTGAAATGTGCAATTCTATAAATTATGAATGTGATCATTTGTTGAACAGTTCCACATCTCATGCAGTCCAGGATTAAATTTGCTTTTCTTTGGTTACTATTTCCAGTGTTTAAAGGTAGGAACTAGAGGTGTTAAATGCATCTATTGGGACAGTTCTTCCTTGGGCATGTATATGAGGCAGGCTTTGCTACAAAAACAGTGATGCAAAATAGAAAAACTTGAAATCTCAGGCAGTTATGAAAGACAAAAATTTACCTTTCACTAGTGGTTCTTTCCTTTTTTTTTCATTACTGATTGTGGTAATATTGGTTTACAACACTCTATGATTTACGGAATAGGTTCGTACCTCCTCAGATATATGTTACCATACTACACTCATATTCAAGTACCCATTGTCCTTTATTCTAGACCATTAGACCTCCTTCTTCTCAGTCCTCATTCCCCCCTCCCATGCCCCGCTACTGCCTCAATTCTGCATTCATATTTCTAAGGTTAATTTTGGTTTGGTTTCATTGTTCCTTTGTTTTCTCTATATTCCATATGTGAATAAAATTATCATGTTTTGGTTTTCTCCTTCTGACTTACTTCACTTAGTATAATCCCCTCCAGTTCTATTCATTTGCTGCAAATGACAAGAGTTAATCTTTCTTTATAGTTTAGTAAACCATTGTGTATAAATGCAACACTTCCTTAATCCATTGCTCTGTCCATGGGCTTTTTGGTAGGTTCCATAACTTAGCTATTGTAAATAATGCTGTAATTAAGGGATGCATATTTCCCTTTAAACCCTGGGAAATACAAAGATGTGAACTATATATAAATAATTTTTAAAAGACTACCTAAATAAGTTCACAAAATTAAAAAAAAGAAATAATTCTCGTTATAATTTTCAAGTTGATTTAAAATTTGAAATTGTAGGTTTCTTAGTTTCATGCAAAATGAAAATAGCATATGTCCCTTTGAATCAGTGGTTTTGTATTTTTAGATCAGCACTAGTTCCCCTGGGGTTGGCTGGTCTTGGGTTTCAAGTCTGTGCCATTCAATCGGATCTGTTTCTTTATATACATATATATATAAAGAAATATATATATATTTATATATAATATATATAATATATATAAAATATGTATATATTTATATATATAATATATATATTTTATATATATATAAAATATATATATATAATTTTTTTACTTTTGGATTTCATACAATACATGATTGCATAACTGTTGATCCCCATGGAATTACCCCACCCCACCATGTCCCCTCTGGTCTCTTTGCCTCCTTTCTTTTTGTTGTTTGTCCATATATATATATATATATATATATATATATATATATATATATACACACACACACACACACACTTCATTGGCCATTCCGAGCACCTTTGGCTTGTACCCATGCTTCTTGTTTCTTGGTGGCTGTTCTTTGCTTTCTGCCTCATTTTGCTGCTCCATCCCATTGTTTCAGGTCTTTGGCTGAGGGACCTGACTCCCAGTCTAATGTTTTGGTAGAGCTGCTCCTTGATGGGAACAGCCATCGGCTGATGGTAGGTCTCCTAGTTTCCTTTTTAGGAGCTTTGCTGTTGGGCCACTGCCATTCTGTAGGCACTCTTCCCCTGGCAAAGAGGGTGTGCTGTTCCTTAATGACAGCATCTCTGTGCCAGGGTTTTGGTCACAGATCCCCAGTGAGTGGTAGGCGTAGCTCTTTCATGTTTGTTTTCACAGTTCAGTGCTCTGTGAACTCACCTTGCTCTTTTTGAGTCCTGCCTTAGAGGCATTTGTTTTTAAGGTCTTTCTTGCTATTCCTGTCTCTTCTGCTTCTGTGGTCAAAATACGTCTCGATGTACTTATTGCTGGTGTGAGCTCCTTGGAGTGGAGGCTAAATGAGAGGGGGCTGTGGCAAACCACCCTCTCCCCCCCACACACTCTGCACCCTGCTTCTTGACAGATCTCAGGTATGCGGTAACCATGTGCTGGCCACCCCAGGAGGTCCCAGAAGCAATCCCCTGCCATGCCCCTTCCCCACTACATCAGGGGAACAAAAGCTGGTCGCACAACAGGTGTGGTGGTGGCTGATGTCTGGGTCGCCGCAGGCATGGGCCGAAACCTGCCCACATGGCGCCTGCACGCAAGTGGGGATGGCCTGTCTGGACCAAACCCCGTGGCTCCATCCCACCCACCCTCCAGAGGTGGATGGAGCCGGTGCGTGCAGGTGTAGCGGTCCCACCATCATGGTGGGGCCAAAGAGTGTGCAGGCCAAGTTACCCGCATGGCACCCTGCACAGGTTGTCCCCCAGATCTGTTTCTTGTTCAAGGATCCAGAATTAAAGAGTCATATACCCATCTTCTCCTCATGGAGGTGGATGTGCCAAGAATAACAGGGGAAGCAGTAAACAACAGGCTTCATAAAAACTCAAAATAAGGTGAAATACTCTCATATCTGGTCAAATTTACTAGTGAAAGCAAGTCATACAGACTCTACCAATGGAGTGGGGAAGTCAACTTTATCTGAAGAAATCCCAAAGGCAAATAAAATTTCCATTGGAAGCTGAAAGTAAGTTCTTCTCTCATATCTGCAACTCTATAAAGAAGCCTCTTCCATGCCTGATAAACAATGAAGACTAATAGATATTTTATGAATAAGCCCATTATGACATATATTTTCTGAAAGTTTTAACAATGTGCACAGGGTCTGGGAGAGTTAATTAATTAAATCTAAACAATCTAAAAACTATAAATGATGTAATGATTTAATATAATTCACCAATCACTCACTGTGTGGTGGTCAGTTTTAATGTATACAATGGGTTGTCACTGAATAGATTTGGGAAGACCTCGTAGTATATTTCTACCACAAAGATACAATAGACAGAAATATTCTCACGAGTATAGACAACAGCAAGAAGTAGTATAATTAGGAAGATTTAAATTTGGAGTATTATCTAAATCATTTATTTCATTGTAGGAATATGTAATTTAATTTTTGATGCAAAAAATTTCACTAGTTTTAACAAAAATGAAGTTAACTGGTAAGTGCTATCTCCATTACATCATCCTGTCACAAGAGAAATGATTTTAGGGTTCATGTTTCTATTTGTATCTATTTCCACTGGGATTCAGATACAGAATTAAAACAAAGCCAAAAAATAAACACATGTAAATATATATGTGCCTTTATATATGCATGTATAACTATATCACTATGTATACCCACACACACTTTTATTTAACTGTCACTTGGTCACTTATTAAGAGCCTACTATATATCAAAAAATCATATCAAATAGTATAGTTTTCAGAAAACTATGACAAATGTGTCAAATCTAACTAGCCGCATATTTTTGAACTGGCAGGGACCTACAGAAGACTTATATATTTACATAAAAAGACAATTATTTTCCACAAGAATGGTTGCTTGAAGAGTTAAGCACAGCATCAGAACTCAACTAAAGAAATAGGAAAGCAAATTTCAATACTTTTGTAAGAATCGACAAATGTTATCAATTATACTTAGTTACTTATGCAAAAAGTTAGTGCAAAGTATAAAGTGATTGCCAAATAATTCTCTAGGAGAAGTGTATTTGGAACAAATATAAGAAAACTTTTAAAGATGGTGAGAAAACACTGTCAGTTTAAGATGAAAGAGAACCTACTAAGATGTATTTCTACTGATGCTAGGAAAAAATATATATGGAGCAAAAAAAGGAAATTAGATTTACAAAACTTGCTAAACTATAAAGAGTTGAAGTCTATCTAACAATTTTGTTACTTATCAGAAATATTTGTTAATATTTCTACAAAATATATAAATTATTATATGTTATTATATCAGTACTGTCATTGGTAAACATTATTCACTCTAGCGAAAAATTGTGCTATTAGTCAGAAATAGAATCTGAACAAACTGATTTGTACTATCACACAGCATTTTGATAGATTAGCATTGGTAAAGTTTTATTGCAATATTTCAGCTAAAGGATGAGATTAAAATATTTTTCTAAATGAGGAAAATTGCCATTGACCAATTTAAGTCATTGAAGAGCAAGCTAATCTCCAATGGTACTGTCATGTTGCTCTATCCATTTCTCATATTTTCAAAAATTAAAGAAATTTCTGCCATTCTCACAAATTTTGAGCAGAAATTTTTTTCAAGATCAAACTAAAACTCTAAGAGTAGTTTACACATTAAAATGCGATTACAAAGGATTTTCTTTTTTTTCCGCAAAGAAGTTGTAATCTTTAATTGGAAAAACAGCAAAGCACAAAGGCATTAATGTAGAAAACCTCCAGAGTTTATTAAACAAAGAATTTGCTATGTAAATAAATATGTTCAAGTCAACATAGAGGTAGAAAACTGAACTTTGATTGAGGACCAAGTTTGTAAATTCAAAAATAATGGGTAATATCATAAAGAACAGGTCGATCCATCACAGTGAATCAGAATTTTAAAAATAGTAAAAACTATTTTTCAACAAATTTAAATGATAAAAACATATAAGGAAAGTATCTGAAAAAATTATGGCAAAGGCTTAATATATTTATAAGGAGGTATAATAATAAAGTGGTATGAAAAGTGATAGAGATAAAGAGATAAACCTGAGATATTTTTTAAATAACAAGTTTTGAGATATATGTATATTTATCAGTAATACATATTTTATGGGCATAAATTATATATAACAAACATCCACCAAGTTTCAATATCATATATACACTCATTTGGTTCTCAAGTTTGCAGGTCATCAATGGTCTGTTGGTAAAGGTTTGACTTAGTTTTTTTTTTGAGACAATTTTTATTGTATAATTTTTGCTTACATTTCTTTTTTTCTTGCCTTTTGGGTGTTCCTCCCTCTCTCCCACCCGCCTTGTGCCCCCAGTTTGATCACTCCATCTCTTCTTTCACTACTCTGACCCAGTTTCTGTTGCATTTTGCTTCTTGTTTTATAGTTCCACTCTGGCCTTGGGAGTGAGGAAGTGACACTCTTATATGACAGATTCTGAAACTGTTCTTCCATTTCTCCCAGCTGATGTTTGTGTATAAAGTTTCTTGGTCAGGACAGGCACTAGTGGATTGTTGGTCCGGTTCATTGTGGGGCCGCTGCCCATCTCTGTGGCTTTCCTCTCCCTGTGATATGGGAGGGTGCCTCGCCTGCACTGAAGGCATCCCGTCTGTAGATACCTCGGTGGTTGTTTCTCTGAAGTCCTTCCAATCTATAGTTGGTCTCACAGCCCTATGTCCCCTGGGTCTGAAATGTTCATGTGTTCTGGGCTATATCTCTTGTCTCTTCACCTCCATCTTCATGTGTATCTGCCACTGAATTAATGATTTAGTTGTTTCTGATGAGGATTGACAGGACTTGGAGAAGACCAGAGGGGGTGACCCCTTGCGGCCCCCTACTCTCCACCAAGCCCACCAGTATCACAACCCCCTATCCCTCCCCCATCCCCACCCCACATTGGCCTGTGCATTCAGCAGGGGTTCAGAGTCCCAGAGCTCTGTTCCATGGCAAAGCTGGGCAGAAGTGTGGGCAAAGCCAGGCAGAAGTATAGACAAAGCCTGTGGTCCCAAGTCACTTCGTGTACACACACCCTCCCCCGCCCACCTGTCCTCTGCTGCGCTGGGATGCTGCACAGATCCCTCCCTACCTCACATACCTCAAACACCAAAAGGACAGAGGCAGAGCAGGGGACCAGGGTCCCCAGGCTGGGCTCCATGGCAAAGCTGGGTTGAAGTGCAGGCCCAGAAATTTTCTTATTTCAAAATCCCTTTAACTTTCCAATTGAGAAGCTACAACCTAACATTTCAATTGTAATGGTTACCTTGCAATTCAAAGGTGAAATGAGACAAGGATCAATAAACGGATCCTATATAGCATTATATACATGTCTTTTAAGAGATAAATATATGCAATTAAAATAATACACTTAGGGATTTGATGTCAGCATTTGGCAGTACCTCTGAATGTGGAAAGTCTTTTTTTTTTTTAACATGATATCTGTAAAATCTTATTTAGAACCATAAAAAATGAATATTTGTGATCAATTTTATGATGGGGAAGGTGAATTGTGAATTCTAATTAAATAAAAAGCTATTAAAACCATTCTGTCATTATTCTAGACTATATTTTGAATTTAACCTGTAAAAATCAGAAAACAAGGTTGTTTTTTTTTTCTTTTGTTAACTAAGTACCTTCATAATGTTTCAATGTGCAATGTGGAAATACTTTGTAACAGTTATTGTATCTTTCCAGCTCACTATTTTCAATAAGAATTTAATTTACATATATTACTATTTGTCAGTATGCTGCTACCCAAAATGCAGTATCAATGCATACTCATTGCACTAAGATAAGTTATCTTCATGTTCTCTCAAAGCTGTCTTCAAGATACATTATTGTAACAGAGGTATTTGGATAGGTAGCTCCTCTCAGGATAAAATTAATAATATCTTCTAATGGGAAATAATTTCTATTTTTTCTGAAAATCTATTGATATTAATGAGTGTAACAAGATGGTGTTTACAATAGCTATTTTAATAAACCAATCTTTAGCCATGGGTTTACATAGTCATATGTTTACAATTTGTATTTTCTTTGTCAATTATTCATTACGTCTCATATTTAAGAATGTAAAAGTTCTATTTTTTCCTAAAGCAACTTGTTGCCTTTTTGTCCATTTGATGTAGAAATTATTATGTAAATTTACTAAGACAGGTACTAAATTTGCAGCCTCACTATATATTTTTTCTTATACAGTTTACTAAACATAGACATGAAGTTTCCTATTACATGAAGTGTATCATGGATTGAAAAGTTCTTAATTTTGTTTCTGGCAACTGAAAAAAATTGGTTCCCTACTTTGTTAGTTGCATGCTTAAAAATTGTAGATATTTTTCTTATGATCAGTCATATCTAAATGTGCATCTTAAGTCTTTAAACACTGAAAATTTATTTTAAATCTCAAGTAATTTGCATAATATTTCATATACAAAAACACTAACCAAAAAATGAGAAATTTAAAAATTCAACTGCTTTATATCATTAATCATTAAACTTTTGATTTACTGTATAATACTAAATGCCACACTGAATTTGATGCCAATTTAACCAAACACAATTATTGCACCACCTTATTTTTATTTAATAATGTTCTGAATAAAATAGATGTAAGTGGGTTATTCTTTTATGAGGACTTCAAATATATCTTTAAAATATTTTAATGAGTTTATTTATTTTCCCCAATATAGAATAATTATACTACAAGAGAATGGATGACATTGTTTCTTTCTTCCTAAGTTATTCTAGTCATCTTTCAAAATGAACACATAGAGTAAAATTTTATTCTAAAGACTAATCTCTTGAACTGGTCTTTACTGTAGTTTGGATTTTGCAGAGTGTTTTCTTATTCCAGGAAGATGAATATATTTAATATACTTTAGATTGCAGCATATATTATCAACTCTCAAGGGATCCATTGTTACATGAACCAAACATTATTGTACAATTATTGCTTCTGATATCTTAAATGATGATGACTAATTAAATATACACCTAATACATTATCAGTGAGTAAAATGTCAATGAGTCCATTTCTATTCCTTGAAAATGTCTGTATCCTCTACAGAATTAGATATTTTAAGAAGAAGCAAATATCACAGCACTATATTTACTAATGCAATTGAGGTAAATGGTTATTTAGAGAAATGGAAACTTCTTCCCAACCTCCAAAGAAGTATGATACTCTATTTCACTAACAAGGTAACACATAGAACATATTGGTACTTTCTTTGAAAGTATATCATATTTATGGTGAAATTTATTTTACTTTTAAATTTGGTGCATTGTCACATGGAGAATCATATTTATAAAAAAATAAAATAAATATCACTTTTTAGCTCACTGAAGCCATAAAAATTGCAACAATTCTGTCCAATTTCACTGGATTTCCATAGGAAATCTATACTGAAATTTTCTCTGACTTGAAGTTTGTTATGTTCCATTTGGAAACACACAAGCAAATATATAAACAAAAACAGGCCAAAAGAAATATACTTCTTTTACATGGTTTGAAAATAAGAATAGTTATGTATAGATAAAAAGAGACTATACTAACTGATCTTAGTACTACATCTTATCAGAGATTTTCCCTACCTCCATTTTTTTTGACATTATCATGCCTTTTTAGGAATAATAGTATTCTCTCTAGAGAGTGATAATAATTGATTCATTTAATATACTTATATTGGTTTGCAACCTATGTCCATTTCCCCCTTTTTCCATTTTATTTTCTTTTTTTAATGTGTTAACTCATCTTTGAAACACAAAAGTTACTGTGTCTGGTATGAGTGGTAGGTGAATACATTGTCCCTCACCAATCATTTAACAAAGACTCATAGGCAGGATGCATCTTGTATTCTCTTCTAACCAAAGATGAGTTCAGCTTCCAGGGCACATTGGATGCAGTTGCCTTAGATGACATTGCAATGGTCCTATAACGATGGGGTATTTGAAAAGTTCTGTTAATTGGTTTTCCTCTGGAAATATTACTGCAGGGATGGGTGGAGCAGTAACTTTCTCTAAATTCTACTAGCAAGTAATTTATGCAATAATATGATGTAAAACAAAGCCTTTTGTTAAACTAGTCTTTGTGCTTACAAAAACATCTAAAGTGTTTGAATGATTCCAACTTAAAAAGTTGGCTCTTTTTCAATACAATTCTTTTTATGAATTTATATAAGGCAGTGCCTAATGCAAAAGCTTTGTTGATGTCTACAATTTTGAAATAATTTTCTATCGTTTCCAGACAACTGCCCACAAATAACAAGTCATTCTGGGAAAACAAAGTAAAATGGAATAGTAACAGCAACATCAGAAATGCCTTCAATATAACTATAGCATTAGGGGCTTTCAAAATATTGTTTCATTCTTCATTAGATGCCAAGGGAGATCCTTTTCTCACTTTTATAAATTACATTTCCATTTCCCTCTGTGTGTTTCTTCCACCTACTTAGAAGGAATGACAAGGAAACCATGGAACAAGTATAGTGAAAGAACTAAGCATACTGTGCTTCCCTTAATCCTTACCTTAGTCAAGTACCATCTACACAAGTGGAAATCCATTCAGGATGAGAAATGATGGTAGGATATTTGTCGAATCAATAAATGGTTAAAAGCTAATATAAATATTTTGTTATAGAAGGAAAATATAAAGAACTACTATACTCTTTACACCCAAAGCAACACTTGCTAAAATGCCTTTTATACTTTTTACAGAGAGACCGTACCCTCTCTGCCATTGGAAACCATGATTCCCTTGTGTCACCAGAGTGTCAAAATCTGACCAAGATAATATTGGTATATGACTGACCACATTAAGCGCAAACTAAGTTTGACATGCTATGACAGTACTTAACCATGATCACTGTGGAAGTTCTATTGGTGATCTTGCTGACCTCCTGACACAAAGGTAGACATGTATCTTTATACCAAGAGACTATACTATTCACTGCCTGGTGGTCTTAGTTCCACATAAGAGAACTGCTGGATATTAGAGAATATAGTCAATAATACCCAACTGAGAATGGGATCAAAACAACTATACACTTGTTATGCAGTGTACCTCTAATTTTTTCTGGGAATCTATTAGTTATTTAAGATTTCAGGCCTCACCCAAATATATAGAATTAAAATCTGGTATTTAATAAGATTCCTTAGGTGTTATGGACTAAATGTACCTTTATAAATTCATGTGTTAAAATCCCAGCCCCCAAACATGACAGTGTTTGGAGGTAGATCTTTGGGAGGTGTTTAGGTTATAATGGTAGAACTCTTATAAAAGGGACTAGTGTCCATACAGAAGAGACCTCAGAGAAATCCCTAGGATTGTGAGAACATGAGAAGATGGAGGCCTAAGTGGAATGTCATCAGACATAAATTTGTCATACCTGAAGTGTGGAAATGACAGTCAACAGAACTGTGAGAAATAATGTTTGCTGATTACACCACCCATTCTATGTTCTTTTTGCTATAGCTGTCAGTATATATCTTACATTTTGAGAAGGAATTCATAGATGACTACAGGAGATTTGACCTGAGATTCCCCACTCTTAGGTGAAATACCTAGCTCACCCAATTTTAAATTATATGTATCAGTTGAGTATCCTGCTAAGAGTGCTGAAAAAATTTTGAGAAAATGTTTCATAATAAATTCATCAACTTAAGTGTTTGGACATAGTGTCACATTGTCTTATCAACAATGAATGTGGTAATAAAATCTATTAATACCATCTACTTTGTATTGTTTGAATATTTTACAACAAGGATGTATAAAATTAACTAAATGATCAATAAAATTTGCATTGAAACAACAAATTATATCCCACTGTGTCAATTTTGAAAACATGAAATATAATTAAATCAAAGCTTGAATATTTCATCACCACTCAGAGATGACACCCTGGATCACAAGAACCATTGTACAATTTCAAAATACAAATTAAACATAGTTAAAGCAATTTTAACTAAATATATGGCATTTTTTAGAAAAATGTTTGCAAGCTCTCTTCTCCCTCACACAAATAAACTATATACATACACAAAAAGTTAGTTTGAAATAACTGTTCCAACTTTAGTGGATGAAGAGAAGTAGAACATTGAGCAATTTTCTACTTTGTGTTCAAGTATAAAATCAAGATATTACCAAGAGACATTTTTATAATTAGCCATAAACATGTTATTTCCTAGGTATGATAATTCTAATGGACTCCTTTTACACAATTTACTTTTTTTCTATTGTCAAAAGAAATGGTCTAAAGAAGAGGCATTTTACTTAAAGTTGGCTAATAGCTGTCACTTCTTTGCAAACCTGGAATTATAAGAGCATAGATGGATACTCAACAATATAAATAAGAAAGACAACAAGGTTTATACATGAGACTCTCAGCTGAATTATTTAAGCAAAAGAGTCTCTGGGAGAAAATCAGCAAAATAGCGTCTTGTAAAAAAAAATGAATCAGTAACTCCCTAAGCTAATGCAGTGTTTTCTAGAACTGCATGGAAAAGACTACATTATGACAAAAATGCATAGACTCAATTGTTGGTGCATATGTAAATTGGTATTCCCAATATGGAGAACAGTAGAGAAAATCATCAAAAACTTAAAATTAGCACTACCAGTAATTCTACTTCTGGGTATTCATTCAAAGAAAACTAAAACATTAACTCAAAGAATATGTGCAACCTATGCTCATTGCAGGATTATTTACAATAGTCAAAATGTTGGAACAACTGAGTGATTGAGGTGTGTATGTGTTTGTATTTATTTTGGTGTATATCACATTTTTTTAAGCATTCATCTATTGATAGACACTTAGATTGTCTTCATATCTTGTTGTGCATATATATACGCAAATATATGCATTTATATAAGCTATATAAACATGTATATATATGGTGGAATATTATCTACTCATATAAAGAAGGAAAATTCTCATTTGTAACAGCATGTATAGATCTTAAAGACTGTATTTTGAGTGATATTGATCAGACAAAGACAAATACCATTTGATCTCACATTTAGAAATGAAAAAATATAAAATAAAGCCATGTTCATAAATACAGATAATAGGTTCATGGTTGTCAGAGGTGGAGGATAGGAGTGTGTATAATGGGAGAAGGTAGTGGAAAGGTACAAATTCCCACTCACTAAATTATCATAGGAATATAATGTACAGCATGAGAACTTAATTAATACCATATTGCATATTTGCAAGTTGCTAACAGAGTAGGTCTTGATGGCCTCATCACAAGAAAAAAATATATATAACTATGTATGGGGACAGATGTTAACTAGACTTACTAGGGTGATCATTATGCAAAATGTGAGGAAAAAATGAAAAAGGGATCTAGGGAAAATTTGGGAAGTGAACAATACATACCACCTAGTAAAAATTTGATAGAAGTTACTGATTTTTAAGAAAGAAAAATAATCAGCGCATCTAGGATTATCCTTTCTGCTAATTAACACTTAACTGTATTAAATTAAACTGTTTAAACTTATTGTTTAAGTCTGGCCTGTATAAATATTCTTTGCAGGAAAACAGGAAAAATTACCTACCCAAATTAAATAAAAGACACATATCTGTATCTAGACATTCACAATCAAAAGATAATCTCTATGGAACTCACCACAAAAGCATTTCATAGGTTGCAAAGCTGATCCTGATATTAATGACAATACAGATTACATTTTAAAAATTCATTTTAAATATATTAGAAAATATGAAAAGATTCTTCATTGGGTATGAATTGCTTTCTACAATAAATGATTCTATATTCAAAAATATGTATCACACTTTTACTGCAAAGATGACAATTTCTTTGTGATGTTAACATTCTCTAAAGAGAAAGCAGGTAAATGTGTCATTATTGCAGATGTAAACACAATGACCACAAAAGACCACAGCAGAAGCAGTTGCAGGTCATTTGTGACTGTCCTGAGAGCATTTCATAATGATAATGAAAGCAGAGAGTGGTACATATATTTAGCAGGAGAAAGCAAATATAGAACATTTTTTGAAAGCATAAAAGTAACGGGAAAAGGGGTGCAGTAGTGAGAAAGCAGGTATAAATTAGCTTACTTTAAAAATAGATAGAGATTTTAAAACACTGAAGGAATAATGGACCATGTAAAAGAAGTTTTAAAAAACCGATAATGAAAAGACAATAAGAAAGAGAATGAAGCTGTACAAGAAAAGGCATAAAGATGAAGAACATAGGTACAACTTTTAGATTTGGAAAGTAGAAAGTATCCTCTATTGCATGTGTAATAAAAGCATAATAATATGAGAAAACATAATAATCATGGTCTTTTGAAGAGTATTGATCAGAAAACTCTTCAAAATTTATTATGAAAGCAAGTCACACAATTTAAAAATGGGTAAATAAGTCTAAAGATATTCCACCAAATAGAAGTGAAGTTAAGAAGCACATGAAAAAAATATTCAATATCATGAGCTCTTAAGGAAATACAAATTAAAACCATGATGAAATACTCTACAAACCTATCAAAGGATGACTTTTAAAAAAATCTGACAATAGTAAGGACTGTTGAGAATGCAGAACAACTGGATCTTTCATACATTGCTGGTAGGAAGCAAAAATGGTAATTAAAACCACTTTGGAAAACAGTGGCAGTTTTGTTTTGATTTGGTTTGGCTTTAAGTTAAATACCCACTCACCACATGACCCACCAATCCTACTCCAGTGTATTTACCTTGGAAAGATATTTGCCTAGATTTAGTAAAGTTTCTAGAAAAGATGCAGTCAAGGATGTGAGTGGTTCCAGTGCCAGCAGTGAACTTCAGCATAACTCACTGGCCCTAACTCCTGGGGATACAGCGCTGATGCCAGATAAATCTTCAGCAGGTGCAACAGAACAAGCAGCCAGCAGAAGTTTCTCCTGAGTTCTCTTCATACTGACATGTAGATGTCACATCACCTTTCCTTTTGTAGAAGTTAAGCTGGTGCTACCTAGTTGTGATTCCTACTGCAAGGAATTTGAAGAGACCCTGATATCAGACAGGAACTGGAAGCAGTTGTGGTGGTCTCGTTGAAATTGAAATAGTCCAATCAGCCATGGGAGTGAAGGATGCTCCAATCAGACTCTAGGGTGGGGCACCCTAAAGGTGGATTTAAGATATGGTTGGAGGATACTAAAAGAGGGTGGGCTCCAGCCTCCAGAACTACTCTGACCTCTGAGGGAAAAGAAAAGGTCTTTGTTCCTGGCCTCTGAAGAAGAAAGGGGAACTAGCAGCCACATCAAGCAGCCGATCACTAAGGAGGAGAACCTGAAACCTTTACAGAGATTGGGCCTCCAGTCCTGCCTCTGACATTGCCTGACAGGATCACCAAAGGCCCTGGGTCTGGTATCTCTAATTGCTGTTTGTTGGTGGTGCACTGCTGGTGACCACTCCTGAGCATCGCCACAGTCCAGCACTCCTGGTGACAGTTTATCTCACTCCAGTTGTTTGGTAGATGCTAAATGGGTGAGGTAACTGGCCCCTTGGGGCTATCTTAAGCTCTTTTTCCCCCCTTATAAAATAAACCTCATGCTTTGGAACCTTAGGTCTCTTGCAAATTGTGCACACAGATAGAAGAATCCACAGACAGTGATTTGTATCAGACAGTGTTCTTTGATTCAGCTACAGTCCTTATTATTTGCCTTTGTCTCCCTACTAGTGGGAATTCCTGGTGTGTGGGATGGAATTTTAAACAAGGGAATGACATTTTGAGCTTCCTTGAGCCTCAAAGAGTTTATTATACCTTTCTTTCCTTAATTATTCCAAAAACTCATCAGTCTCTCTGATTGGTTGATTGGCTGTGCCAGTGTTCAGCCTTTTGAGTTGTCTTATCTCTGCCTGAAAATGCCCCGTAAGCTCCTCTTATTTTCTTATTCCAAAGGTACTGGGTTAGCTGTTTTGAATTTGGCACTGGTAGTCTGGAGCATGTCTAGTCCTTTGGAATTTACATTCTTTGTCCCCATTCTCCTGGTCTCCAATGCTTCTTCTATGCTGCCAGGTCTCAATATGAGAAAAGATATATTTTAATGATGTAATTGAAGTGTTTTGACAGCATAGCAAACACCAAGATATTCACACTGTTAGAGGAAAGTATATACTATAAAAAAAAAATAAAAGAAATCCCAATGTATGACTTTACTAATTAGTTGAAAGTACTGTAACAGCTCATTGGGCAATTTTGTAATCAGATGAGCCCAAGGGATGAATATGATCAAGTTTATAACAGTTCATTTTCTTTGAATGCAGCTGTATACAATGCCTCAGGAGATTCCAGAAGCAATGAAACTACAGCGACTCTTTTGATTAATAACATATTCAATCCCTAAAATCCATGAACAGAAACGCATGTTGTTATGCCTTAAAGGGTATCCATAGATGCTCTGGAGCCCCTTCTGGAAAGAAAGTGAAGTAGCTGGAAACCTGTGAATGGCCATCTTAATTGTGCTGCCTTCTTAAAGATGGTCTTTCAGAAGTGTGGAATTTTTTTTTTTCATGTTTCTTTGTATCTAAGTTCATAGGGTTAAACTAGGCTGTGATTGCCATAATTGTTATTTCTCCCCCAGTGATTTTATAGCCAACAAGGGAACATTAGCACCCACTGATTCCTTGTGAAAATAATCTATTTAAAGATACTTGCTTCAGATGAATCCTTTTTTAATGCCTTACTCCATTATTTTATTATGGAGAAATCTGCACCAAGGCAGTACTGGAACTCCAAAGAATTTGCTTACCTCCCTATTTATTCTTCCCTGGAAGTTATAATCCTCTGTTGATAGCAGCCCAGATGGGTGCTAGGGAAGTAATTATGATCTAAAACATGATGGGAATTCAGAAAGCCACAGGACGTCTGTGAATAACAAGGACCCTTGTTAAGGGCCAAATCCCACACTCATTATATAACTCCTATTTTGGGGGTCGTCTATCTCTTAGTAATTATTGGATTAAATACATATATTGATATAACCTTTTGTGCAGTATACAGGCTTAATCTGATTCAATTGTGTGAATATTATTTGATATATTTTGGTTTGACAAAGAAACATCTGATATTATATAACAATCTTCCCTTTGATTGAGGGAAATTCACATTAAAAGAATGTAGTAAATAAATGAAGTATAATAAAATTGTTCTACATGTCTGACACATAGTTAATGAAATTTCCCCTCTCCTTTCCATCATCCTTTCTTTCTAACATCAATTTTTTTCCTCTCATCATTCTTTCTTCCTATTGCCAAATTTTCAGGTACTTAGGGAAGGGAGAAACCCTCACTTAGAGAGAAGAGAATTAAAAAAAAAACCCTTTGGTAACTACAACATAATTTTTTTTTCCACGAAGTTGTGCTCTTTTTAACATTTCTTAGAGGTAGGGTATAAATCATACTCATAATGAAACAATTCAAAATTTAAAATATGATTTATTCTTCAGAAAATATAGCTCTTTTGTTTGAGATCTACATCTTACTGATGTTAGGAGTTAAAGGAAATAAAATCTATCAACCATTTTTCTGTACCTAGAGAATCTCTGGGAGAATGACAACTGAAAGGAAAAAATAAGAAGTTCAGACTGATGGTGGCTAAAGAAATAATTAATAGATGATTATAAAATAAACGTTGGTGGAGACAGGAGAAGATATACAAAGAAATGTAAAGAGACAGTGGAAGAAGTATGGTAACAATTAAGAGAAAGAGTATTGGCTTCCATAATAAATATTGTCGTTACCAATTACTTTCCTAGATTACAAGCACCTCACCACCACAACTCCAAATCAGAGACAGCAATGGGTTTTAGAGAAGCATTGAATACCTACAAATAGTCATTTATTGTAGTTAGGATATAAAGTCATTCCAAAAATTTTATCTTAGGAAAGATAAAGACACCAAAAGACAGTAAGTATAATACCTGGTGAATGTGTAAAGAATCAAAGTGTGGAAATGCCCTAGCAAGACTAACAAAAATAAACTGCATATACAATTGGAAGGATTAAATGATTAATTGAGAAAGTAGCAGGTGAACATAAACTGAGTTTTAAGAGAGTGAAGTACGTAAGAGATTTTCAAGGAACAGCCATGCCAAAAGGGAGAAATAGTTTAGAGAGCAAAGGAATTGCCAAAAGGTCGGGTGCTCCATGGATATAGGAGCTGTCAGACATGGGCTGGAAAGAAAAGAGGGAGTCCGGGTGTATATAGTATGTGGGTGTGCTTTTCTTCTCTTTTTTTTTTTTCTTTTTGTTTTGGAGCTGTTCCACTTAAAATTGTTCTGTAATAAATGAATTCAAACTTTAGCTATGACTTAAAAGAACCATTTCATTATTTCATTATGTTTATGAATTTCGTAGCTCAGAATTTCAGACAGTGCACAGAGGGAATTGCTTTGTTGGTATCTGGACTCTCGTTTGAGAGAAATGAAGGTTGGGATGACTTCAGAGCTTCAAACTGGAATTATCTGAAGCCTATTCAGACACTATATGTCTGGTGCCTGGACTGGATAACTGGGTCTGTGACTGAGTGACTACACATGGCATTCCATGTGATTTGTCTTCCTCAAAGCACAGTGGCCTCTGGTCTGTTGGACTTTTTACATGATGACTCAGTGCTCCATATGTAAGCATTCCAGCAAACTAGTTGGAAGCTACATACTTTTTAAGATCCAGTCTCATAAATCATAAGTCATTTGCTTTGGGTGAACCAGCTCCATACCTGTCCATCACTTCAGGTTGGGGTTAACAATAAAACTGGAGGCATTATTTTTTGTGGGGGAACACCTTTGAGATCTGCATGGGGATGAATACTTGATGCTGAATGAATGAATGAATGAATGAATGAATGAATGACTTGTAAATAAACTACATTTCTCAGAACAACTAATAACTGATATCAGGATAAAGGGTTGTTAGAAATTTTGAGAGTATTAAAAGTTAATCTTATAAGAGCTCTCTAAAAAGTACTATTTAAAAAGTACTTATACAAGTAGTTATCAATTTATATTTCTACTTCTTAAATCTGCAAGATGTGTTTTGTTCTAGCTTACAGATGAGAAGACAGAAACTCAAGAAGTTAATTGACTTTCTGAAATTCTTGCAAGCAATAAATGGCAGAGATCAAATTTCAAACCAAGCTTTCTTTTTTACAGTAGTTTTTGTTTTTCTCCTTTTGAATGTGTTGAGAAAGAACAGGAAGGGATTCATTGTAAGACACCGAATGAGGTTAAAATTGATGTAGAGGTTGTCAAGAAGTAAGGTTGAAGATGAATCTTTGTTTTCAACGTTTTGTGACATTGGCAATGTCCTTCAAAAATAGAGAACATAGAAAAAGGAACAGATTTGTATTGGTTGTCAATAGGAAAATGTAGTAGAAATGGATTAGCAGTATAATTTATGTGGCCCAGGACAAAATTCTATTAAGAATTTCAAGGCAGCAACAGCAGAATATTAAAGTAAGTGCTTAGTCCGGGACCAGCTCAGATCACACTGTCACCATGCCAAGCCTGAAGAGGTCAGTTTGAGGCAGGTTCCATTTCAGTAGTTAGAGATACAATGAAGGTAACTTCCAAAACAGAATAACAAGGAGTATAAAGTCCTTTGTAGATCACAAACACAGAATAAGACCATTAGAAAAAAGATACCAGATGAAAGATTTTATATTCTCTTCAAGGGCAAGTTCTTTTTGACTTGTTAATAACAGTGTTCATTTAACTCGTCCATGTATGACTATTTGGAACAACCTCTTTGTATCCTGAGCTATATAGAAAGGAAAATAGTAATTATCGACTTCAGAGAGCCAGTACTGATCCAGATAGTATTCTGGAACTGGCTCTGCTACTCCGCTGTGGTAGACAAAATCCTTCTCTAGGAAACAGGCTATAGGGCCTTCCTATCTTTTACTACCTAAGTAGGTGAGTTATTTTTAAAATAATATTTCCCCTCTTGCTCTTCCCTGATTGAAAGATAGTTTGGCTTAAATGCATTCATTTGATAAACACAGCGTTCCTCTTTTGTTCTAGGCATAAAACCCACCTCTAAATATGATTAAAATAAAATCACTGATAATTTCTACCTACAAAATGCTAAGACTTATTTTATGCACATACAAAATAAACAGTAACTTAGCAGGAATACTATGACATCCACTCAAACCCAACGAAGAAACCTAGTCCTTACTTATAGCATGCGTTAATTTGACAATTCTTTTTAAGCTTTCTGCCTTATATGTCTACTTATAAATTGAGACTGGCAGAAAACAACAAGCAATATGAGAACCCTGATAAAATGTCTAGCTTAGTGCCTGATAAATATATTACTAAATTTCATTTTTCAACTCTTACCCTTCCCCTGAATGTATCAGAGTCTCAGACATAATCCTCTCATTAGTAGACCATTCATCAGAATAAGAGTAGTTCACAGATCACTTCATTAGGATATTTCTTAATCCTATTTAGGCAATTTCTATAAAATAATGTTTTGACACAAACATTAAAACTTTAACCTGATTCTTCCAAGCCTCTTTAAGATGTCTCCTAGATAGAGTTCCTTTTCTCTCAGTGTAGTTCCTTACTTTTCATTTTTGCTTTGTGGGTTCTTTTAAGGATGTGAAGAAACTTCAGGGTTTTCTTCATAGGAAAAAGCACATATACATGAAATAGAACAGTCTCTATGTGGCCTTATGCTGATTGATATCCTGAAGTCTTCTATGCACTCAACAGTGAAAATTCTACAGGAACCCAAATTTATATTTACTACAGAAGACTCAAGTATTAATTTGAAATTCATGAATTCTTAGTGGTTATTGAACTGGTAAATCATCCCTTACCATTGCTAATATCACATAGGGGAAAATTTTAATCGATTTGATTTCACAGGCCATGTGTGGATATTGATTTCAACCCTGCAACATAGCCTTTCTGCATGCTGAGTGAAGAGACTATTTTGTCTGCCTTGGAAGGTGAGGCTCATCTACCTCTATAATGAAAACTGAGAACAAGACACATAGATTCTGGCTTTTTCAAACCTATCAGAGGTGTTCCAATATGTGTTCAAGAGGTCAGTTAAATGATATTCATACTTCTGCATGCAGTGGTGATTTCCTAGATGTTAGCCAAAGTTCCTAAGTCTGTATGAGAAGTCAAAAAGGATTTCATGTATTTTTTTAAATAAGAAATGTTTTTAAGATATTATTGTGCTATGTAGTTTAAATAATTCCCCATAATGAATATGATTAAAGTCAGATGGACAAAAATATTGTTTTATGTGCAACTAATTCCATTTCATAAATATCACTATAAAGATTTTAAGCTCAGAAACTTAGAATTGACATTATGATGTACCATAATTAAGAAGATACACACTTAATTCCTAAATGAAACAAAAAAATGAAAAAACTTTTGAAGGCTTTCCTTCCAATTCAGAATAAAAACCTCAGAAGTTATTTGAGCTTTCAAATGTCATTCAGCTTAAATGAAGATAACTACCTGTTACAATGTACTCTCTTTAGACACTAGATTTTTGAATTTCACTTAAAAATCAGTTCACATTACTGAAAATACAGTTAGCTAGATGCTTTCATGTATAATCTCATTTAACCTCAAAACCATGAGAGGGATGACATTACCATTTAATAGATGAAAATGACACTCACAGAAGCTAAGTACCTAACACCACTGACTCCAAATTCTGAGAACTTTCTCATCTCTATTACAAACATCATGATCTTCAACATCTTCCAATATTTTATGAAATATTTGCATGAAAGACAAAAATGTTGGTTGCTTACTATATAAATAACCATACTATTGTAATGACAATTGGGCTATTCAACAAGACTGCCTGGTCATGACTCCTGACATCATCACTCTGGAGTTTAAGTTACATAAAAGCTGAGTCCTTCAATTTCCACATCTGCAAAATCAGCATCATCATTATTTTTAAAAGTCAGCTTAATAATGGTAATAACATATATGTACTATGGAAACAAAATAAATTCCATTTAAAAATAATGGAAGTTTCTAAAAGGAGCCTAGGCAGATAATAAAAACCATATATATGTAAACTGTTCACTAGTAGTGAAATACTCTTGCTTTACATGTATTCTTTCCCTTATAGAGAATGGAAAACTTTGTCAGAATTTTTTTTTGTTTTTCCACCCCTTCTTATATATTGAAGCTCATTCTTAGAACATAAAAATAACTATATAGTTGCTTTCCATCACCTTCCAAATAATATTGTTTTCCATATATCTATATTCCATATTCTATATATTTTTCCAGACATGTGCAATAGTATTGAAGAATATTCTTCTCTATGAAAACCAAGTCAAAATTCAACACACACATATATATGTTAGAATATATGTATATGTGTTTTTGCATATGTGTGAGTTGAAAAAAACTAAGAAAAAGAAACCCCTGGAAACTGAACATTTACATTACCTCTGTGAGTGAAAATAACAATGCCTCCTTCATAGATTTCCTGCCAACACCTTTTCCTTTATACTGGGCGTACCAAGCTGTTTACCATATGGGTGTTATTTAGCCATTTCAATTGCCCAGAACTGAACTGAATGGCACCCACACACATGCAAATGTCCACACATTTTGTAACTTGAAATACTGAATAATACTTATTACTATTCCGGATGAAAGACAAATGGTTACCTTTCCATTAATATTCTAACAACATCACCAAAAATTTCTACTTATGGCTCTTTCTAAATTACCCACTGTCTTGCTTTCATCTTAACAGATATATTCTGATTTTCAAGAAGATTAAGAATTTCTATTTATCGTGTTTTTATATCTCTTATGTATTGACTTGACTTGATATTGATATTCAATTTGATTGTTACTTGCATCATTATAAAATATAGGGAAAAATAACTAACAGAATCATCTAGGACCATTCACCTAAGAAATAAAATATGTCATCTTAATATTATATATTCACATTACTACACTGTGTCTTTCTTTAGGATAGTGAAATTATCTTATCAATTCAGTTCTTCAGTACATGTCTATTAAATAGAACTGAAATAGGGTGAAAAGAGACTAAAGAGACTTTTTGACTTGAACTTAAAACATGAATGCCTGCTTCTCCCTAGGAAGCAAGCTCAAAACAGTTAATTAGCATCTTTACTATTCACCTACTATTGGTACGCAAAAACCAGCTACCAGCTTCTCTCAGCTCTCTTCCCCTTTCTCAGGCCTAAAAAAGAAAAACTTAGAAACACAATTTAAACTTTAGACAAGTTTGCCTCAATTTATCCTCTTTTAGACTTCCGTGGGTTCTTTCCACCATCCCCAGCCTTCTCACCAAAATCCTAAGCCAAAGCAAGACTCTCAGAGTGCAGAGTAATTTATTACTAAACAAAGTGATTTCCTAATTACTACAAATAGAAACATGTAAGTAAAACTCTGATTACTTTAACATTGTCCAAAACCTTTCTCAACATTGTCCAAAGTCCTTTCCCCAGATTGTCCAAAAATCCTCAGTCTCTCAGTCCTGATCATCTCACCAGCATCAGTCAGTCAGAGTTCATCTCCAGATGCTCGAAGACATCTTCCTTTGGCGTGCTCCAACTCTTCCATGCCATCTTCTCCTTTTCCTCCTCCAGGTAGTAGAAAAAAAGCTCTCTAGTACCAGAACCAGCAAAGATCACTTTCTTTTCAAGCCTGACTTTCACACGGCCTCTCCTAAACGTAAATCAAACTCAGCAAGACAAACTCTAACACAGAGTTCAAATCTGAAAACTCCTAGCTGCCTTTAACACACATGCTGCTAGCCTGGATCCGCCAAAGGCTGCAGGCCCCAGGCCTTGGCAACATTGTCTCACTCACATGGCTCACATCTTCATCCCACAAAATGGCATGAAATCCATCTGAAATCTGAATCCGAATCCAAACCAGAATCTCTTTCTTTGCTCCAACCCTCTTTATATATTCTCCTTTCTGTTTTCCCGCCTTCCAGGAACAGCTCCTGAATTATTACATTACAAAGAAAAGATCTGTTTTACTTCTTCCTTCCCCTTGTATCTTTCTGAAAGGAAATTCTAATCAAGACCATTCTCACATTTTAGCATATCTTCCTTGACATCTGCAATCTTAAATAGGAGACAATGACATCGGAGGTGGGGGGATAGGCACCCCCTATCAGAACTCTAAAGTCCAATAAACTAATATTATTAAAAGTTATGGAAATAAGGTAGTAGAAAAAAGTGTGGTTATTTCAACTGTATTAACTTTAACCTAAAAGGGCTCAACTGTTTCAATTTCATTTGTTGATATTTTTCAATCTGTTAAAACAGAACATTTTCAAAATACCCATGGACTCTTGGACTAGGAAGGACTACATATAGTATGTTAATTCATAGTCCCCCTAAGGTCCACAATTGTTTTCTACATCTGCTGTATTTATCCTATCCTTTGTATGACTGAAAAGAAAACATAAAGAGCAAAGAAGATTCCTGTCTGATTTTTAACCAAATAATTTCACCCTATTGATCTTTGTTTACATTGTTGCAAAATAAAATAATTGAAGTTAATAATCTCTAAGTTCCTTAATATCTTCAAATTTCTGTTTTTCTATTTCTAAGAGTGAGGAAAGTACTATAGTTTTTTTGGCAATCTGCTGCAAGGTCCAAATTTTGCTAATATCTTTATTGTCCAGTTCTTTTGTCTACTGGTTTGGTTTCTGTCAGTGACCCAAGAAAGACTTAGGCTTACTCTCCTCCTCAAGACTTATTATATACCTGCAAGCTAGTAGAGTGTGCCAACCCCCTGCTACTCCCTCTAAGTATAGCAGGAATAAATGAAATGTAACAATCTACTTCGATAGTGAGCACATTCTGTGAAATACTGAATTTCAGATGTTACAAATTTTGACTTTGCATTCATCAAGGTTATGCTTGGCCAAGAAAAAAAAAACCATTTATTCAAACACCTCATTATTCCAAATGTATATTTTACTTGATCTTCAGAAAAACTCCTCAAAAATCACAATTGTCCTTGTTTTATATTCTTTTTATACATGTTCATTGGCTTTAGATAACATCTGAAGTTTTTGTTTCACAGGGGGCTGATGACTTGATTCAGCTCACTGCTTTTGCCCAGGCTGTGGTCATGCATAGAATTGCCTCTAGTTCCTAAGATAGAAACCATTGTTTCTTACTTTCATTTACTGCACCAAGATACTGTTTCTTCATCAGACTAATTTATATTCATTCTTTAACTGAGCACTTCAGGAGGCCTTCTTTGACCTCCTAGTGCCCAAGGATGTGATTGGGGCTCATAAATGGTCCCAAATTATCTATCATATCATTAAATTTGCCACAAAGATTTACAAATACCATTTCCAGTGATGTTTCTGTAGATTCTAGCTATTGAGAGTAATAACTCTGTCTTTCCCATCTCTATACCTTCCATGGTTAGCATAATGCTGGGTATACAGTAAATTCAACACATCTATGATGAACACATGAATGTATAACTGTCTATTAAAAGGTCAAGTTGCCAATATATGATAGATTTTATTTCAGTATGTGTAAGAAATAGCATTGATCTTCATAGATTCTAGTAATTTGTACAACAATAATTTTTACAACAATAAAAAATAGGCACCTATTGATATTGCCAGATAATTTGATACTTCACTTGAAGAAACATTGTGACACATGGCGGATGTTTATCATCATCATCATGTCAAATGTTCCATTTTCAAAGAGCATCACAAATGATGCAAATTGAAAGTGGGAGGAAAACTGCACATCTTTGAAGCCCCCCCCCCGCCCAGCTCTGCTGTTGGAAGGGGCGGAAGATGAGGAGAAACTGTATAGATGGCTATGCAACCTCGCCAGGGTAGCAGTGTTCAGCCACTCTCTAGTTCTGCCAAAGAGGAGGTGGTGCACACTGAGCATGGTCTGCAAAACAGCAGATGAGGTTGGTTTGGTCCCCATGGAAACCAGATCTCCCATTGAGAAGTAAACATATTTGGTACTTTTGTAATCAGAACACATCAAAAAGTGAAAAACAATTCACTTTATTGTACTCATATTGTCTTAAAAGAACAGATAATTCTAAGTCATATTCAATCCTAACACTAGACTTTATCAAGTAATATCTCACTTCAATCATTGATATGAAAAGTTCCTCACTTAGCATCATGATTTAGCATTCTATAGAAGTCTCGCAGAGGTGTTTGTATTGTCATTTTATTACAAATGAAATACTGTAAGTTAACTAACATAGCCAAAATGTGTATATAAACATAACTGTTCACTTCTGTCTCCACCTGAAGTGAAAACATCTCAATTATCACAAGACTATTACGTGAAAATAGTGGTAACACGAGATCTCAGGTTCCCAGGGGGACAGAAGTCTTGGGTTGGGGGGCCCAGTCACCCTCTCATGTACATGAGGGATGAGGGGATGGGCAGCCTCTGCTGTGGGACTGGGAGAGGCCCCTTCCAGTTTACTTCCACCTCAACCAGACTTGCACTAAGAAGGAGGGAGAAAATCAATAATTCAGGTGCAGACATTCAGGAGCAGAAAGGAGCAAATAACGGCACTGGGTACAATGACCATCTGAGCAAGACTGGAAGTATACAAGGTTGGAGCCGCAAGAGACAAGCCTGAAAGACTATGTATTGTGGTGACCTATCTCAGAATTCCACCTACAATGTCTTCAGACCTTGGGAGTCAATTACCTGGTGCAGAGATGTGTGCAACATGAGCGAAGCTCCCTCCCTCCTCAACAATGGGAGGAAAGTCACATAAGTACCACTGCAGTCCCATGGCAAAACTATAAATTTTGAGAAAGGAGAGATACTGAACCAACCTGCTGGAGTCTGTCCACACCAAAGAATGTATCTACTACCAGTTTCTGGAAGATTGATTCCCACCCCAAGATACCGGAATTATATGGGACAGAAACAGCACCCAGGGACAGACACTGGCATAGAGTCAGCCAACATGACTGTCATCTCAACCATAGGAAATGCTGCCACAAAGGAGACTGGAGAGCTATGCCACACATTTGCTTCATGAGATGTTCCTTACATGCAAAACCTGGCTGCTCATCTCATAGAAAACTCTGGACATCCCAGCAACTTGGACTGCTGCATTCCAGGAACATAGTTTCTCATCCAGGAAAAGAGGATGTCACTCAGGAAAGAGACCAGTGAGCCAAGCATCAACCAATGACAGTGAGAGAAGAGATGGAGTAACCAGAAGGGATGGGGGAAGGGGAGGATGATATAGGGAGGGCCATAAGTGACCAGTAACTCTACAAATATGACCAATGTTGCATGAAAATTAAAAAATAAAAATAATTTTAAAAAAGAAAATAGTGGTAACTGAAATCGAATAAACAGAGTCCTTTTCACAGCTCATGAGACATTGTTTCAGTGAACTTTTAAAATTTGTGAATCATTTCCAAGTATCTTGAAGAAGTAGGCCTTTAGCCTTAACATATTGATTAGGCAATCTTGAAAATCTCTTTAGAAAAATATTCAATCCTGCCCCTCTAAATTTTTCCTTTAAATATCTCATCCTCAAGTTACAAGTTAAATAATCCTGAACCTATTCTGATTAGAATCAGAGAATAGAAAATGAATAGGAAAATGAGGGCTATCCAGCAATAAATATTCAGTATCTAGAAATTTCTACCCAGTGTCCTGCCATAAGAGGAATTTTACCATTTCTTACATATATGCATATAGAAATCATCTTATTTCACATGATTATTCTGTTTTAGAAAACTAAAACTTTGTGTCAGTAATTATGTTTATGAGATTAAAGGACAGAGTTAACAAATGAAAAGTTAGTTTATTGACTGAACATTAGTGTCAAACTGCCATTAAGTATCAGATGTCCCAAATAAAGGGATAATTAGTGTTTACAAATGAAGAATTGAGGTGATTATCCCCCTCCTATATTTCAATATACTTCTTTTAGCATTATCTAGGTTTAAAAAATTATATAATAATACACCCCCCATAAATATGAACCCACACATCCTTATTTACATATAAAGACTACAAAATTACTATGTCTAAAATTTAGCAGATTTTTCTAATTTACCCCCAGTACATTGCCAATCTCATATAAGTGTTCTTTTTACATCATTTATAGAAACTGTTATCCATATGTTTCTAATATCTCATAAGCATCAAGAATTTTGCTGCTGTCTATTTATTAGGTTTGGTACATTTTTAAAGGGATATATTCCAATAAGCTGTGCTGTTGTCAAAGCTGGTGGTGTGTTGTAGAAAATTTTCTAATATTTTTGCTACAAATGTCAATATAATTTTGTATCACAGTCCAGTATAACATGAAGTCTCAAATTTATAACAAATATCCTAGAAAACTTAAAAATATCCAAGATTAAAAAAGCAACCCTCTCCCAGATAAGCATTTTTCATGTGTACAAACTGTGCTGGAGCACGGTATTTCAAATGTGGTGTGTGAAACCTGCGACAAGGACAAAAACCTCAGCTGCAGGGGTTTTTGACCTTGCTTATTATTAGGATTGATAGGGCCAGGAATAGGAGGTTTTTCTTCCAGTCTTTTTGCCCGTGTTCTTTACAATTACTTCTGCTTATTCCAGTATCTTTACCAATGCGAGCTTCAGCCAATCACATGTCTCGAAACCCGTTTCTAACTCTGACTTTACTCCCAGTCTTAGTGAGTTCTGGCTGCTGTAACAAAGTACCTTAGACAGGAAGATTCACCAACAATAAAAAATTCCCTCCTCAGTTGTAGTGACTGGGAGTACAAGGTCAAGAGGGTAGCATTTTGGTCTGGGGAGTGGCAAGAAGATCCCTGGTTCCCAGATGGTTCTGTCCTCAAGAACTGATGGGAGTTAGTGACTCTCTAAGTGTTCTTTGGTGAGGATACTGATGAATTCATGAATATCCTCATTACTGACTTTGCAAAGTCTCCTCCAATCATCACCTTGGTAATTAGGTTTCAACATAAGGATTTTGCAGGGCTTTAAGCATTCAATTCACTACACTTCCTTACCTTACTCCATTTGCATGTATTATATAATCTCAGGAAATATTTTCTACTCAGAAAATAATATAAGCAAATTAATCACAGCATTCAGGGTCCAAGACCCTGTGTAGTGAGCTCTCTGATTCACCTAATTCAATTACTTTTCTAACAGTAATATTCCCATATAACACAATCAAGTGAGTTTTCCAAGCTTTAGTAGAACATTTCTTATGATAGAGTTTGCTCCTTCCTCAGAAGTTCAATTATATTTTCAAAACTGATTTTTAGAATGGTATTTCAAGTTTTGTCCTCTAAAAGGGCATGAACTAGGCCTTTTTATTCTTGTGTGTTAGTCACCTTTTGCATACTAAAATGTCAAACAGTTGCCTCTTTGCTTCAACTATTATATATTAAATATTATATGGATATTTTCTGGTTTTGGTAAGGAAAGTAATTTCTAATCTGAGGGCAGAACCAAATGTGGTTTCCAAAAGTGGCCAAAACCTTGCAGGCTATAGACTCTAGTTTGTTAAGCACACTTACTTCTTATTTAACCACTTTAGAGTCACTATCCACTGTCACTTAATTTCTTCACCATTGTACAATCAGGAGATTGAAAACTTGCCAGTCTAACATAAAAATTATTAATAGCTATAAAACTGGTAACAAACTTCACAGGTAAGCTTTTATAAGGGTAAAAAAGGAACACTATGTCATCTCAAAGATAACAATTGATGAAAACAGTTACCACCTGCAGAGTTAGAAAAACAGGGAAAAAAAGTGTTGAACTATCAAAATCTAGAAATGGATATGGGTTCCTTACTCGTTCTTAACTTAGGAGAGGGACCCTGAGGGGCCAGAATTCACATATTTTAAAAGGTGGGGGGCACTAGCCCACTGATTTGGTATTTCTGGGGGGGCTGCAGGAAAAGTTGGTTTTCTAAGTGTTGGAAAATCTGCAGACTGGGCTCAGTTGCTGCTATTGGAATAAATCACCACTGTAGGATGAAGAAATGAAGCTGGAATGCCAATGACTGCAATGAAACGTTAATGGGAGCATACAGGACACAACACATACTCTTTCCTTTTTCTAGCCTTTCAGACTCCCCATAGTATCCCACTCAGAACTCATAGGAAGCTAACTGTCCAACTAGAAATGTGGTTTACAGAGTCCTACCCCAAGCATTATTAAGATACATACATAGGTGAGTGCTGAATCTGAGGGATCGTGACTTTTTTAAGTGTGCGCTGTTTTTAATTATTGGTGGAAATAATTGTCTTTTGACTAAAATTTCCTCCTTGAGGGCAGGAAAAACATTTGTATCTATCCCATAATACAGAGTTGCAATTAAAAAAATTGCATGGTGAAGGCACTATGGCTTTATATTTATTCATATTAAATAGTATCCTTTTAAATACATCATTGTTCCAGTTTGCAGAATTTAAAATCCTTACCCTTTCTCATTTATGTAGGATCAGTTGACTATCATTCACACTTCTGTGTCATCTGTAGATCTGATATGCATTGCCCATTATTATCAGCAATTGATATGAAATATATTGTATTATGTTCCACTGATTTTAGAGGACATAAAGATTATCTGGAGAGCTAGTCATACATAGGTTCCTGTGCCCTATCCTAGAGACTCAGGCCTTAAATTAGAACTTCAGCCTTTCTAACAAACTTCACAGGTAAGCTGATTCTGTCTACCATGGGCTGCAATTTCAGTTATACTGATCTTAGGCAAGATCAGAAAATGGCCATCTTCAAGACCCGGTCTATAAAACAATACTGCTCAGCAATCAAAGACAAATTCATGTCATTTGTACCAACATGAATCGAGCTGGATGGGATTATGGATAAGTGAAATAAGTAAAATAGAAAAAAAAGACAAATATAAGAATACCAGGTGGGATAGCTTATAGGTGGAATATAGCAAAATAAAAAAATAAAATAAAAAGGTTAAGATAAAGTCAAATTAAAAAAAAAAAAACTATCCAGAAAGGGAAGGGGAAAGGAAATAGTAGGAACAAAGTGGGGAGGAAATACAATGAACTGTGCTCTGGTGGAGGTTGTACCATGGTAATAATACATAAAGAGGTGTATCCTAAACCCCCAAATACAAACAACACCAACATTACCTCAATGGCAATAAATCTTTCCATCTTAATTCAATAAAAAATACTGGACATATAATAAGTATAAACCACCCTGTTGGGGATTATAAGAAGTGCCACCAAGATGAAGCTATGTTCTCTCTTATAAAGGAGTTTATAATTTGATAACTTATTAGAACATCTAGGACCATGAAGTCAGGACTAAGATAGTGCAAGTAAAGTTCTTTACAAAGAGATATCATGATGAAAAAGACTGATTTTGTTGTTGTTTAAAATATTGCACTTGCATTTGCATTTGTGTGGTAGATTATAAATCAGATGTTACCACTTCTATTTGTTCTATTAGTTATAAACTAAGAAGAATAGTATGAGAAGATCCAATTATATATCAGCATTATGTAATTCATTCTTTTGTACTCTAGTTCATTACTTGTTATGTTTGCTCTCCCCATTCAGATCGTCTCTATTCTTTATGACAATTTTTAATATCAAAATGGAGCAAGAAATATAAGAATAGGCTGGGCATGGTGGTGCATGCCTGTAAGCAGCAGCCTAGGAAGCCACCACCAGGGTCAGGGATTGTGGTTCAAGTCCCGCCAGGGGCAGGTAGCGAGACCTAGTTCCAAAAAAATATAGCTGAGTATGGTGATGCATGCCTGTAATCGCAGCTACCTGGAAAGCTGAGGTTGGGGATTGCTTGAGTCTATGGCACCCCCGGCAATGTGAGCCTGCGGTTCCACAGGCAAATATGGCGAGAACCTAGTCTCAAAAAAAGAAAAAAAGAAATATATAAGAATAACTTCTGAATGGATAAAAGTTAAAAATTTGAGCATTCTTCTCTTTCTCCATGATTCCAAAAATCCAATGTTAACACAAGAGCACTGACTTTCACCTCACGTGTGTCTGTAAATCATGGTCCCATGGATACAAACTGGTAATGTTGTCTTTCATTCAGAATTGAGTCCCACGAAAAAAGGACTAGGTAAGTCAAACCACATTATTTCTGTAGTCAAGGACAGGAAAAGAAATATTGACTTAAGTTTGGTACCATAAGTTTGGGATCCTATTTTTCTCGATTCAAATTGCAGAGTCTTGTGGGTCTTAGCTCCCTGTCTAATATTTTTTCCATAGTTTTGTTTGTCAACGGTTTATTTCTCAGTAGAGAGGTTTATTTGATATAATCTATTTGTTTACTTTAGCTTTTTTTTTTTCCTCACCACTGAAGACATAGTCATAAAGATGTCACTAAGACTGATTGATGCTGGTGTCCAAATAGGAAAGGAAGAAGTGAAACTACTACTATTTGCAGATATGATTGTATACAAGAAAAAGCCTAAAAAGTTCACAGGAAAAACTTTAAGAATATACAAATATAGTAAAGATGCAGGGTTCCAAATCATAATGCAAAACCTGGCTATGTTTCTATATTCAAACAATGACCCATTAGAAAGAGAAATTAATAAAGCAGCACCATTTACAGCTGCACCATAAAGAGTAAACTACCCGGGAGTAAATTTAGCCAAGGAGGTGAAAGACTGTGCACCTAAAACTGTAAGACACTACTGAAATTGAAGTATTCATCTTCAAGAAAAAGGTTAAAAAACAGATATCCTGTCTTTATTGATTAGAAGAATTAGCATAATTAAAATGATCATTTACCTAAAACAACATACAGATTCAATAAAATTATCTACCAAAATCTTAATGGCCTCCTTCACAGAAGTAGAACAAAAAATATAAAATTAATTTGGAACTGCAAAAGACTCTGAAGCCAAAACAATTCTAAAATGAAAGAAAATAAGTGGAATATCATACTCTTTGACTTTAAACTCTAATACAAAGTAGAGCAATTGAAACAGCCTGGAAAAGAATGGGGAGGGAGTCCTGAAAAAAATGGTGCTGGGTAAACTAGACAGACACATGCAAAAGAATGAAATAAGATCCTTATTTCATGCTTTTACAGAATTTAGCTCAAAATATTCTAAAGACATGACTATTAAACCTGGAACCAGAAAATACATAGAAACACTCACATTCTTTAACATTGGTCTTTCTTGTGTCTTTGTGGATTAATCATTTCATCATAACAGTGATTCTTGAAATGAATCTACTATGACACATTTTTATAACTGAGTAAAGTGAATCATAAGAAAATCAGATAATGCACCCAGGGTGAAGCAGGTGGATTCCCAAGTTGAAACCAGGGGATCTGATTTCAAGATTTTTTTTCTCTCAAATACTAAGTTAATCCTCCAAAAAGAATGGGAATTTAGGAAATAGATAAAAGAAAATACATTTTAGGGAAACAGTATGGAGTAGTGCTTTCAGACAAGGCTATACCATCAGTTTGGTGCCTATTTGAATCCTGACTCCATTGCTAGTCAGTTGCCTAGCTTCTCTGTGACTCAGTTTCCTCAGATGCACAATAAAACACTATCTTCACACTTCATAATAAAACACGATCTTCACAGAAATGTTAGAAGGATTAAATTAATTAATGCATTAACATTAGCAAATATAGTTGTTTTAAGGACAAATGAAACTATCCAGGAAGTTGAAATTGTTTATGGTAGGGTGAGGGATCAGTGTGTTAGGCTAGGTTATCAATGTTAAACCTATATGACCATATTTTCAGGTTTGATATGTTATAATTGATAATGCCTGTCCCACTCTTAAGGGTGTTCTAATTGGAACAATAAGAAGACATAAATTATATCAGGTTTCAATAGTCTGCGTGAGGGATTTTAACAAAGAATTACTGATGGACTTCAAGTTGGAAAGTGTTCTAATAAGCAAAAAATAAGATCTTCACTTTATAAAGAAAACTAGGGCAGCAGTGTATTGGATGAATTGCAAATTGCAAAATTTGACAGTTTCCAAATGCAAAGGGTTGTAAACATGCTCTCTGAAAGATACTGTTGGTATTTGGGGACATAAATCATAAATTTGGGGAGAAGGCTTGAGAATGGGATGCATCCTACTGAGACTGAAGCTTTCAACTTTGAAGCCAGGGATCAAGTCAGAAATTGTTTTGTTATTAAGGCCATGTGTGGCCTGAAACACTTGAAAAGACCAGGCTTCAATAAATTTGGCCAAATCACCAGTGGTGTGTGGGTTTGGATTTTCCTCACTGTAGGAAATAATAGCAATTCAGGCCAGAGCAAAAAACTGTCATATCTCAGTCCTGATGGCCCATGGTCTGGGAAAAGGACTAGGTGAACAAGTTCAACTCTGTGAAGTAGAAGGAATGGGGAAAGTAGACAAGAAAGAGAGCTGATTACTATCAGATTTTATAATAAGTAACTGCCATTCATTTGAAGGAGCACCAGAATGCATAATTCTTATAAAATATAGTAAGCCTGTCATGATTTTCCTTACCCTGTTGATTTTCACGTGGATAAGAATTTCTCAGTCCAAGACCTCTTAAAAGTACATATCACCTCTCACATAACATTCCAGGAACATGGCAAATAACAAGTGTGACTGGGAAATGAACCTATGACTCGAAACTGAAGCCAGAATTTCTGCATTCCTTGCAAGTACCCATAGTTCCTTTAATTATACTTGGGGCTTGTAAACAGGAAAGCGTTTCACAGATGTAGAGAACCCAAGAGGTAAGCCAAAGAATAAAATAAATATATGGTCTGGCAAAACCAAACTAGATTAAAGCAGCATGATTTACTAAAGGAGAATAAAATTTTGGAGAAATAGTAGTAACAATGGTACTGTGTAAAATGCTACTTATTTGGGTAAGCTTTGTGACTGGGGGAAAGACTGTCATCTTTGATAAATATAACAAAGGTAGAAAATAAAAGGAGGGGAAAGACAGTTTAAAATTACAAGTTTAAGTGCAAAAATCTCCCTTATCTAGCATCCCATTTCCAAACTTCCCTTTGAGAAAGAGACAGAAGAGACAAAGACAGATGAGGGTTGGGAGGAAAGAAACTATAGCTCATCCATTAGTTCTGTAGTGATTGCTGAAACATTTTTACAATTCTCTCAAATATATTCCTACAATTAAATCTCTCTATCTCATTTTCACTAATTTATGTTTGTCTAAATTTTGAGGTTTCACAGATTCTTTAGAGTTCACTGCTCTTATTGAGATTTCCATCTATGTAACATTAGGAAGTCTCTGATGCGAAAATGAATCTCATATAATTTGATAGTGAGACCAACAAGAGGTAGTTTTCAGAGAAAGTTAAATTGCGTATAAAAACATTTGCAAACTACTTTTTCCCTTTCAGCATCTAACAGGCACATGTGAAGTTGATTGAGGTTATTAGACAGAAAGCATTTCAAAGTTATCAGTCCACAAGAAGAATTTGTTCTATTTATTAGTAATTACCAGGTAGCTTATCACTTCATTCATTAGCATACTCATGTGAACACAACAAGCTTGTTATTTAATTTGCTTTCCCAGAATTCCTCTCACTTCTCACTATCCCTGGCAGGAAGGCACTGTGATGACATCTGTTTCTTGTAGAGCTATCAAGAACGATAAGCAGCTTCTTGTGTTGCTTAAGTCATGGATTTTCCCCCTTTTCTCCAAAAACTAATGTGTTCCCTTTCTGCCATATGGAAAAGATAAATACCAGAAACTAAAATACCAGTGTAAAAGAGAAATGGGAATGAAACTCTTTGAACACTGACCATGAACGAAATACTTATGGAGTATGTTCAAAGGTGTTGGAGTTTTTGTGTTATCGTTATTAAATTGGTGATCAGATCAAAAATATGTTAGCTAGCAAAAATTTTCCTTTACATTACTATGTTCAAAAACGCAACTGGCACAGACTGCTACAACCTTACCTCATTTATAATTTTTTATTACTATATAACAAAACACCCCCCAAACTTAATGCGTTAAATTTCATTTTGTTATTACACTAGTGAATCTCCGGTTTTACTGAGCTCAGCATGGTGGTACTGATACCAGGTGATAAGTGGCTTTAAAACTTAGCAAGGAGAGTGTCTGATGTGTAACCCTTCACTGTCTGGGTATTTCCACCCACAAACACAATTCCAAGACCACTCATGTTCAGGAAACAACAATAATTGAATCTGGATGGTAAAACAAGCAAAACGGAGTGCTTAAATTAACTTACAAAGGGGAGCAGCTGGTCCTTTAAATCCAGCCACAAACCAGTTTCATCCCAGTCCCCACAAGCTATAGCAAGACCACATAAACCTTAAGAGGGGGCAAAAACCAATTTACTTATCAAAAGCACACAACAACCAAAAGTCACTGAGGGTGAAAGGGACCCCTTTGGTAATTAGCCACCAATTCAGTATCTAGTCTCCTTCAGCCATGTGCTTCCTCAAAATGGCAGCTGCCCCACCTTCAGTTCAGATGAAGAAGCCAAGATGGCACCATCACATCTTCTTCCAAAGACACAATTCACTTCAAGCTATTGAAGCCTAGATGGTGCCATCAATCCTTCTTCAAAAGTGGGAGATTCAGATCAAACAAGGAACACCAGGATGGCATCATCAGTTCTTCTCCAAAAGGTACAGTTCTGATATTCCTCCAGCTTCAACTATGAAAACCAACAAGACTCACTCAATACAACAGTGCAACAACTTCAGATGTCTCGTGATGAAAACACAGCACAGCAAGTTCCCTTCAGGTCTCCAGACAACTTCCTAGCTTCACAGTTTCAGAGTTAAACCAAGTTCTCAAGTACCTAATTTCCAAGTCAGATTACACAAGTTACAAGTTTCACCAACATGCTTCCCTGGGCTTCTCACTAGCCTAGGCTGGGAGGAAGCCCACTAGCGTGGCTTCCTTCTCTGCCCTGTGGTGGCAAACGGTCAAGGCAAGTCCTTCTCCTATCCTCTATTCTTGTGCCTTCTCTCCACACCTTCTGTCCTCCTCCCCTTAAATCCCCTCTTACTGACTCCATCAGGAGAAGGCCTGGCCTCCCTTCTCCAAGTCTCTACTCACCAAGGCACAAATGTCTTCTATTCTAATGCAGCACCACCAATGCTGGGGGCCATGCCCCCCCCCAATTTCACCACAACCCCCTAATGAGATAAATCTCATAATGAGATTTATTTAACAGACAAGGAAAAACAGAGATTTACTAACCAGTTATCTTACCCCAACTATTGTCCAGTGTTCTAAAGTCCTAAACAGAAGGTGTCCAAAATGGTATCTTCCTGCCAGTCAAGAACTGAAACAAATATTTCAAACAAAAAGTCATGTTGCCAAGATAGTATCTCCCAACAACTGAATACCTGGAATAAGTGTCCCAAACAAAAGGGCCAAGATGGCATCTCCCACTGTTGTATGACTGAAACCCTTAGCATCCAGAGGCAACAGTCCTGGAACTCCAACAGGCAATGACAGCAGAAGATGATGCTTACTGAAACCACCAAGATGCATGCAAGAGAGAAGAGGGTCAGGCAAACAACAGCAACAATAGCAACAGTAACAGCAGAGGGCCAGATAAACAGCCCACACTCACGTAACTCAGCAACATGCCCAGCTCTGGACCCTCACAGTCTCCTCAGGGCTGAAACAGCAGTTAAGCAAAACATGCAAATGTCTCTCATCCAAGGTCAGCTGCTGGAAGCTCCTCAACATGTTCAAAAGTCAACAACCACAATCTGGTTGTTGAGGTCCGTCTGAGGGCTGGCATTGTGAGTGCTAGAACTGCTGACTCCTTGGAATCACTCAGTCCCAAAATGGCTGCATCCAAGGTCCACTTCTGCCGTTCCTTATTGATGGGGCAATTATCTCCTCACCAATTGTACTGCAAGCAGCATGCCCTTGGTAGTTTCTATATTTGCTAGCAGTTAAATAGACACACCAGGCAGGGCAGGGTATGGGTGGAAGAGGGGGAGGGGTGTCCAGGGTGTGGGGACTAGGAGTCAGGTGAGCTTCCTAGACCCGAATCTTCATGCTCTTTTTTTGATCTCTCCCTCTTCTTTCTCTCTCTTTCTTCTCTCTTCTCTCATCTCTCCTCTCTTCTCTCTTCTCTCTCTTTCACTTTCTCTCTCTCTCCCTCCCCCCTCATGCTCATACCTACTTCCTACTGTGGGTGACACTGCCCTTCCATCCTCCCAGGCCCTAACATGCCCACCCACATATGCACACACCCACTGGGCCCAGCGATGTACATACAATCATGGGGAGGATGTAATACCACAGATGCTGGTTATACAGGCTAATGGAGGAAAAAGCCTGACCAACTCACTTATGTATGTTTATATTCTTATCTCCTATCTGAGTCTCCACCCCACAGATTCTTTCTTGTTCTCAGGGCATGTCTCATCTGGTGCTATTTCTCCTAACCTGGGCCCATTCCTATAACATCAGCCTTTCCATATAGCCTCAAGTAAAGTTTCTCATACACTAAGTGTTGAAATAAGTTGGAGATTCATCTGAAAGTCAACTGGACTTAATAGCTGTGGTTGTGATTGCTCATTATACAGTTGCTGTTAATGAGGGCTGATGTCTGGGAGCTCAGCTGTTACTTATAAACTTTAGACTTTGACACTTGTTTTTGAAGTCAGGACCCCTATATGGGCAGTGTTATTTGTTGGTAAAATTTAGGCATCACCATTACATGTGTCTGGAAGACACAGAAATTAATGACTTGAAGCAACAGAGAGCATGGATAGACCACAAATAGATACAGACTGGCCGCCCAATGCAATCTTAAGACTGAAAACCTACCAGCAAGGTTCGCCTGGTTCCAACAACACAGTCTCTTACCCAGTGAAAGAACACTGCCACAGGAAAGAAAGAGAATAATGGACTTAGCACAGACTAGTAAACAACAAAGAACGAGAGAGAGAATGGAGGGGACACCAGAGGGAGGTGGGAGGGGGAGGTATCCCAAGAACCATTTACCAAAGTTGTGATTTAAAAAATAAAAATAAATTTTAAAAATGCTAATAAAAAAAAAAGGTTACTTCCTTCTTTTACTTATCTCCCCTCCTACTCTTCCAAGGCCCAGATGGGGAACCACAAGCTTGACCAGGCAAGGGTGAGCCTGATAATCTTTTGCTTTGGATCTTGAGGTTAAGTCAACACTATATTGATTTAGCTCCCTGAGCTATGGGTACAAGTCCCAGGTAGTGAATGATAGATGGACCAAGCCAGAATGTGGCTGGTAGTCCCATCATCAGGATTCATGAGGGGAGGAAGAGAAAGGAAAAGGGGATAAAAGAGAAAGGTGCAGGGACAGCAGGGATAAAAATCTTGATTTTAAAAGAACTGAGAATTTTTGATTTAGAGAGACATTTGAATTTTGAGATCAGACTAGCTTTGAGAGGAAAGTTAATCTGGTATCAGGCACATGTAGTTTTGCTTCAGAAAGAAAAGGACCTGGGAGCTGCTGAAACTTTTAGAGCTCCCAGTGTTTCTTCAACCTTTGAAGGTTGGGAGCTGGATGAAGGCAGAGTAGATGGAGATGAGTACTGAGCTTCCATGATGACCCAGAGAGGCCCGAGTTGAACTTCATGTTGGTTGCAGAAGTGACACCATACTGGCTACAGTGACTGATGTGGAAGGCAAAGGCATGAACAGGCAGTTTCAGACTGAACTACACTAAGACCAAGGTAAAATCCATGCAGCTCCCCAAAAAGTAGAAGTGGTATTCTTTTCTGTTTGGAATACTTATAAGGATGTGGATTATTGGACTCTTATAGTTTGTCATTTCCTATTTGTGAATAAATCCTGTGTTTACCTTTACCATGAAAGTTTGATCTCTGAGCAACTGCTTGCTACAGGTGGAAAAACTCTCATTGACTAAATTAAAAGGGGTTACGCCTCATCCAGTAACATCTAGAGTAGAATAAATTTTGTTCTCTGTATTAATTATTATAATTTAAGACTGGTTAGTGTTCTGCCCCTTTCCTTGAGGTAAATGCTCATCCTTAGTAGCCCCTAAATTTCTGTTCATATCCTATTATGATTTTTGTCACAGTCAAAGAATGGAATCATTCATTCCTGGCCTCAGTGCTAAAAAAATGCCTGCATCAAAATGGTATTCAAAAAAATGCCTATTGAATGAAAGAACTAATATTAATTTTTTATTCTCTGCAAATTAATTCACTAAAAACAAACTTTTATCTTAACTAGCAAAATTGTGCTATGCTGAGTAACACTGCAACCCAATTCTATGGGTACATGCAATAAACAGTTTAAAAATAAAATGAGTTTTTAACTTACATACCATCTATCTTATTAATGTTTTCTGTAAATTCTTTTCATTACTAATTTGTGGAGAATATTTGATTTCTCCCCTCAGATGTAGTCCCTGCAGTTTTCTCACTATCATAGCACCTATGGTCATCTTCTGGTCCTTTATATTTTTCCTTTTCCTATTTTGACCCACCCTCCTCCCCTACTGGATGCCTCAGTTCTATGGTCAGTTTACATAATTTATTAATCCTAATGTGACATTACATCTTTGTTTCCTCTTAACCAAAAGATATTTTCTAAACACTATCTTATTGTTTTGTTTTTGGACTTTGTTTTAGAAAATACAAAACAGGTGGGCATCATCTGTAGTTATTTAAAGAAACCTACAAATACATGTTTGAGTGTATATTTTAAAAAAACACATGCAACGCTAGCTTAATTTCCAATGCAAATAAAGCAAATATTGATATTTATAAATACCACATTAAACATCTTTTAAATTAATATCATAACTTAAAAAAATTAACTCCCAAACACTAACTACTAAGAGAATAAATAGCAATCTTGTTAATTCATGAGTCTTTTCTGCCAGATACAACTTATTGAATAAAATTTCTATAGGCTGTTCTTCAGGGAAATTTTTAATATTCCTTTTTAAGTCAGACCCTCTAAATATATTTTTCTATAAAATTGAAGGTGATAATTACAAAATTTACTGTGTTTTGCTGATTCTTTCCACTGTAACGCTTAAAGGGAAAACCAACAACAAATATTGCAAAATTGCATTCATCTCAGTGGGATACAGAAAGTAAAAATCATTCCCTATTCTAATGTTTGGATATGGGAAGAAAGTAATTCAAGTAAAAAAGAAGCAACTGAACTGGGACTTGGGTGGCACCTTTACCATTCCATTAAGAGGATAACCTGTGGTATCAGTGTATAAAAATAATTAAAAAAAAAAAAAAAGCAAATAGAGTTTGAAAACTCAGTGAATTCTCAGATTCAGTGAGCAACTTACTTAAAGAATAAAAGTCTATCAACTTTCCATTTCTAAACATGGATATTTGAAGATTTTCATCCCATTTGTAACAATATAGTAGGCTTACTTCCTAAGGATATTTTACCATATACTTATTAAGTTAAATTATGGTCTAAGTTATATTTCTGGTGATTATTTAAAGGATTAGCATCATGATAAATTATCTGCAGACCTGGATGAGTCAAATCTAGTCTTTATACAGAGCTTTCTTTATGCAACATGCTTTCTGATAGTAACCTAGACAACTTAAATGATATGCAGACACATGTTGCAAACTAGTAAGTAGCAGAGTCAATAGTCAAATGCAGGCAGATTAGTTTTGAACCCCAACTCTGAATTTCTACACTGCAATGTCCCCCTATAGACTCTCTGGTAATACTCATCCAGATAAGGAAGCCAAGGTCCACTGAGTTAACTTATACAAGTCAACACAGCAAATCTTTGCAGATGCCAGAGCAAAGCACAAATTCTTCACTCCATATCCCAGCCTTCTCCCATTATGACAAAATACTTCCTTCTGGAACATCCTTTGAAGTACCAGTTTCTCTCTACACACCATAGACTATACTTCCTGTCTTATTCACTCATTCACACACACACACACACACACACACACACACACACACACACACACACCGCCTTCTAAGATCTGTGCCTTTCTACAGGGGCCAACCCATTTGTTCCATCCATGGACCAGCCTCAAACAATATTCAAGATTCAAATAGATTTTGGTTTTGGCTACGTAGACAAATTGGAAAAATTCTGAATCAGACCAGCTGGGTAAAATAATTATTTTTTTTTTTAGTCTGATATAAGTATCAGAGACAGATAAAAAATAGATACATAATGAAGACAATGAGAAATGTTGAAAGCATGAAACACAGAAGAAGACTGGAGGAGACTTAGCTGTAAAGTAATCTTTGGGAGAAGAGGAATTTTCTAGATTTGAGCTTTTGGAGGTTGATGTGTCACCTATCATCTAGTTGTTCTCCAGATTCCTTTTACACCCTAACTGACACTCTGTTGCTACCCTTTATGTTGCTGGCAGGTACTCTTCTCTCACAGTGTAAATCACCAGCAAGGCCTTGGAGAGAAGGAACTTGAGATCAGGTATTTTCTCCCAAGTTGTCTTATAGAATGGCTATGTCCATGAAATTCTACCAAAGACCAATCAGGCTGTCATATCCTCATGTTATCTTTCTCGAGAACTGGGAACCATCTTACCACCGTCTCTCTTCAGAGCTAGCAGTATATGATTATATGATCTAGCAGCACATACAGATTATGTGATCTAGTGATTACTATTCTATCATATTGGTAACATCAGAGAATAGCCCACTCTGGATCTTGCTCCAAGTTGCTGATTGCCACCAGAGGCATGGAAGATGAGGAAGACTTAATCAGTAAAATCTCACTGGCAGTAAATAGAGAACAGAGAATCATATTGTAAGTGATTATTGAGCAGAGTTATCTAAACAATATCAGTGCAGGATACTACCTGAGGGAGCAATCATCTTCATGATCTGAAAATGAGGCAATGCTTCACATGATGACAGAGAACAGCACTTCAAACCTGTGGTTTTCCTCCTCAGAACTCCAGTCTAATCATGAGAAAACATTAGACAAACCCCAACCAAACATTCCATAAAATATCTGACCTGTACCCCTTACACATAGCAATGTCATCAAAGGCAAAGTCTGAAGGACTATAGCAAAGATTGAAGGAGTCATGGATACCAGTTGTAATTACCATGTAATGTGGTAATCTTGGATTTTAATAAATCCAAAGCTTATTTTAAAAATATTTCTTTAAAATAGAATACTTAATACAGTTAAGACCTGTAAATGGAAGTCCCAGATTCACCAGAAATTAAGTCAAAAGTATATATGTGGTGATTGTTGAAAGTGTGTGATACACTACCTGACTTAGAGAGTATTACTACGTAACTACTACTCACTCAATAGAGTCATTTTATTTTACTTATTATTTTATGAAGGCCAAGTATTTAGTAATGAGAATATATATTATTTGTACTAAAAGACACTAGGAATTTTGCTAAATATTTTTTCTTAACATCAGAGTTATTGATTAAGTTATGAGTTTTGACAAATGTATGCATTCATGCTAACACCTTTAAAATTAAGGTATGAGATATTTCCACCATGTAAAAAAGTTACTTTGCCATCATTTGAAATCAATTACTTCCCTTAAATCTTAGACCCATATCCTAGTAAACACTGATTCTGATTTTAATCCCCATACCTTTTAATTTTTTCCACAATATCATATAGCAAGAATTGCATAGATCATTATATTTTTCACATGAATTCTTTGCTTTAGCACATGGTTTTAAGACATCCATACTATTTTATTTATCTAGTGTGTTTCTTTAATTGCTGAAATATACTCTATTATCATAATCTATATCTCCATTTACCTGTTGATTGATTTTGGGTTATTTTCAGCTTTTATTGATCATAATATTTAATCAGGTAAGGTCTTTGTGGTAACCTGTGTACTCATTTCTCTTGGATAAATATGTAAGCGTTGTGTGACTGGGTCACAGGAAAAGTGTATGTTAGGAAACTAATACTCTTTCTGTTATGCTAATTAGTTGTAAATATTTCAAGTAATCCTTAGAACTTTACATCCTTATTATTTCAATTAAATCTTCAGAATTACTTTCCTTCCATTTAAAAGTAAGGAAAGTGGAGTTGAGATGAAATGATTTATTCAAGGAGGCATGTCTAATACATTGTAAGGGAAGGATTATAATGCAAAAACTCTAGCTCATAAGCAAAGTGAATAGCTAGTTCATAAACAAGTGTTATATTGTATTTTTATTATACATCACTTACTCCTCTGTAACTTAAAAAAAAATACGAGCATTAAAATAAATCTCTGCCCTTGGGGATATTACATGAAATATCTTCATACCCACCATAAAGTGCCAAATTATTTGACTTAAAATATACCATCTTAGAAGTGCAGAGGAAAGCATAGTTTAAAAAATCTGGCTATAAAGGACAACTTACTAACCTGGGAGTAGTAACAAGACTTGGTTCTTTGCTTCTAAGTCCAGTCTCTGAGTCGAGGTCCAATAGTCATGTGACATAACCTCTCCAGAGTTCCATCCTTGTTGACAAAGGAATAACTATTTTAATGTGGATCAAATGAATTAATATGATGTGGCATTTAAACTAATATCTGGCACATAGTAAGAGCTCAATAAATGTTAGCCATTAGTATTATCAGGGACATATTGCTAATTCCAGTCCAAACCCCAAGTTGGTCTCTACTCTGAAATTCTTTTAAGTTCAGTAAGATCTGTATCTGTGAATGTGTTTGTTTATTTTCTTCCCTATTCCAACATAATTTAAAATGACATCTGTCATTATTAGGGAGCTGAAACTTACATGAAGATAACAAAGGATCATATTTGGATTTTCTTTCAACTCCAGGGTTTTAAGATTTAATTTGATAGCTGTAGCATAATCAACAAACATGTCATACGTAGCAGCACAGATTGTAAAATATTCTACCTATATCTACTGGTCTCTTCCTATGTAAAATTGCTGAGTTCTCTATAACAGCACTCCATTGCTTTCATTTTAATTTACAAATAAGTAAGTATGACACAGGTAGTAAGTTAGTATTTGTCAATAGAAACCTTAGTGAAAAAGACAGAATCAGAATTAAATACTGATAATGTGTTTGTCTTGCCAAATCAAACTAACCTTACACATACACACACATATAAATTATATATATATGTGTGTGTATATACATATTTATAATAGGTTTATATGTAGATAGATGTATGTGCATATTAAACAGCCTATCTGCTTTAAGAAAAAGAGATCTGCTGTTGAATAATTTTATCTTCCAAACTTTGAGCTTTGGATTTCTTATAATGCCTAAGTATGCTACCATGAAACTACAATGGAGTTTTTTGAGTCTTTCTCTCATTTTTTCTATAGTAATAAGACAGGAGAAAAGAACAGGGAACTTCTAAATTTATTCTAGAAAGTCAAAAATAAAATAATGCAATTCACAAGTTTTAAATTTTATATTTTCCCTAATATTTAACAAAATATATTTTAGAAATTATTTTTGTTACTTAAAAATATTTTTTCATATTTATCCAGAATATTTATAGTGTAAGATAAATCCATTTTGTCAAGGCATATGAGCACAAAAACCCTAATATATTTGAAAGAAGAATTCAATAAGCCACCTGAATGAAACCATTGCAAATGTAAGTTATGCATGTGAAATAGGCTCACATTCTTAGCAATGAACTCCTCATCATTTAGATTCACCTGATGTTTGAGCCCAAAGAATGTTGAAGAAAATCCAGCTTGGAGTGCAATTTAAGAATGCAGAATGCAGCCAACAGAGCCAGGTGATGAGAGCTGTCACTGAATCTCCCATGGGATGAAATTGGCAGGGTTTGCTTGGCTGTGGCCAGAGGTGGAACATAATTTTGATGGCTTTATCTACTACTCTCTTGAGCATTTTTTTCCACATCATGGAAATCTGGTTCAACTCAGTCTGACAGATGGATATCCGATTTGCAGAGATGTGGGAGCTTCTGTAACTCAGGACTGAAAGAGACATGGCCACCAACCTTCCTGGAAACAGAAATATAAAGTAAGTTGTGACACAGAGACATCTGTTGCTTGGTTTCCTCTTACTACCCCAGGAAAGCACTGTGTAAACCATAATATATGCAATGCCCCCTGCAGATAATCCATTTTACTAGTTAAGTGAAAATGAGGGTTGAATAACCAGACGAGTTGTAATAAATTTGGATTTCCTTAATTGCATTTCAAATCATTCTATGTAACATATACAGTGTGATTTAGCTTTTGCAGGTTCACTGTCACTGAGATATTATGGGCACCTGGCTCTGATTCTCCAGGATCAATTGAAAGGGTGAATGTTAAAGAAAATGCTACTTGAAATTTACTTTTGATACGAGCATTTTGTGTTCAGAATTTGAATGATAGAGAATTATTTGAAATTCAAAATTGAAACTGTAAAACTTCAACCTGAATATCATAAAAACATTAAAGTTTTTTTTTCCTTTCCTAGACTCCATCTCTCTATTAATTGTGTTCTCTTTCTATACATTTGGAAATGCAAAACCCCAAAGACTAATAAGAAAGATATAATGGCATCTTGGTTAATAAATTATCTTGCAAGAAAGCTTTATTTTGAAAACAAACTCAACAGTGTTTTTTTTAAAGACTGGCAATTTATATAATTGCAAGCGCAAGTTTTTTAATTTTTTTTCTCTCATCACCTGAATGATCATATACAACCCCACAGAAGGAAACCACCTCCATGTTCAGCTTTTTCCCAAGGAAGTGAGTGCCTTGACAGTAAGTGCTCCCTGTTTGCCTGTTTGAGAGTTCTTTTCCCCCAATATCTCTGCTATACAGCTCTTTTTTTTTTTTGAATATTTTTTTTGTTCAGAGTCTAATGCAGGGCACAAAGAAAGAACGACAAGAGCAATGGCTTATCTACAGCAGGTAAGGATCAACTGGAAGTAATGAACCAGATGATGATTTATAAAGCAAAGAAAGGGGTGTTTATAAAGAACAGAGCACAATTCACAATAAATTTCAAAGAAAAGTAAAATGGTGAGGGTTTAATAAAACTGATTAATAGGTTAACATATCAGTTCCTGTGAGGTAATTTGGGGCAGGGGGATCACTCACAAATTGATTTCTATCTCTTGAAGGAATATTTCCTTAGGTAAACATTGGAGCTATCACTCTTCAGAGGTACTCATGCCCATCCTGTCTCCAGTTTTCCGGGAGACAGATAAGACAGTAAAATGAGGTTTTCCTCATTCACAGCATGAGCCCAGTCTGGTCTGCAACAGTTTTTGCTTATCAAGAACTTCTCTGTCACACCCATTTCCACTGCATCACCTTTTATCCACACTCTGTTTAACTTTTCTTCATGACACATAGCTCTTGATACATTTATTTTCACTTGTTTGTCTGCTCTATTAGACAACTGTAAACTATGTCAAGGAGGTACTTCCTGTTTTTTAATACTTATACCTACAACAGTAGATATAAGTGTATATACCTACAACAGTTCCTGACATAAAACATTCTTTGAAAAATTACTCATTGAATTAATGAAGATGAATTGGTCTCAAAGAAAACAAATAAATCAGATATCCTCCTAACCACTGGCCTTGTGATATTTTATCTTCCTGTATTCTCAAACCAAGGAAGACACCAAGATCTGTCATAGATTTTTTTCCCCCTACAATATCTCTTCCCCTATTTGAGGAAGGATAAACTCAATATAGGGTCTGATATAGCAGCTAAGTATCTATTGCTAGATATGGCTTTGGGGAAGAAATTAGGGGCTTCTCCTGTTGTTTTTTTTTTTTTTAATTTCTGGGCCTCAGAATCCACCTTGAAAATCCTCTCTGGGAAGAGCCCATCTATCTAGTCCTGAACTCAGCATTTCCTCATTGTTTTTCTTGACCACATGGCAAGGATGAAGTAAGAGACAACACACCTTTGTTCTATAAGCTTTTCTCCTTTTGCATGGACTTAAAAACCCATATTTCCCAGTACTTTAGACTTCATGTGTTTAGTATTTTAAAATATTTTCAAATATGAAGCTTGTATTTATGCCCAACTTTCTGAGTCACTAAGTCAATCTGTACTTCACTGGTACTTGTCTACCAGCGATTATGACTTCACATTGAGATGAAACCACTTGCATATACCATGGGGTCAGTGTCAGGTTGCTCCCTTATCCCTCCAAACAAAACATTGCCATACCAGCTCTTGATTGCCTGCTTTTTAATAGACATAGCTTCGAAGATCTTAAAACCCTCTCTGCCCCAGATGATATATACACATAGAAATCAGTGGATGAAGCCAATTAGAAATATTGTCCCAAATGCATGTATGTTTGTGTCTGTCTTTTCTATTGTGCATGTTCAGTACTAGCAGAATTCCCAAAGAACTGTAGAGTAACTTAGACTTTTTAGGAGAAAAGAAGTATATGGACTTGACTATGAGGCACTTTTGATAGTGAGGAAATTATGCAGTTAGGAATGAAAATAAGAAATAAGAGGCTTGAATTTCAGCGCTAGCCCAGAATTGGAAACATAAGCACAGACGTTCCTAGTCTCCTGAAGTACTCTGAGGCCAAAGTGAGCATGGGGTTGTTGTTGTTGTTTCCTTCCTTTCTCCCTCCTTCCCTCCTTTTTTTTCTGAAAAATACTTAATTACTTAGTTTTCTTTGTTTCTCTGAATAATCTTACCATTAAATCTATCACCATTAAGTAAAACTTACTATTATCTAACTACGTGTAGTTAGATTTGGGACTACTAATTAATTTACTGTGGAAAAACTTCACTGAATAGAATTTAGAACCTATTACCTTATATTTTCCAGTCACCTGTTTTATAAACTAATGTATTTAGGTGGCTTTACATGATCATGTTTGATCAAAGATACATTATATCATATTGGCAATATGTAAGTATAATGTGCTGGTCAGGAAAGTATTAATTTCTTTTAGAACTCTTTCACCAGAAAATATTTATGACATCAAGGAGGTCTCTATTCAAAATACACAAACATTTCACTTCAGACAGAAGCACAAACTCCTACTAATCAGAAAGAAACAATCTGCTCCAAAATGCAAGATAGTAAAATGCCATGTCTACAAGGCTGTGGGGCAGGGAACAGAGACAGGAATTGTCATCGATAAAGAAAACTAGAATGTTTATAAGACTGATCTCTTTTTAAAAAATTAATATATATTTATTGTAGTAACTTTGCTTTTCATTACTGTATATGATTCAAAAGTATTGCTAACTTTGAGCTTCCTCTACACTAGGAAGCAGTCAGAGGTGATGAGAACCCAATTAACGGTTACTAAACATAGCTAGACAGCTATGCTTTACATCTACTGCTATCTATACCTAATTCACTCCAAAGATGAATCAGAGCTCCAAACTAACGTTTGTAACATCAGAAGAAACTAGAAGAAAGAATATGGGTAGAAACAATGGAACCTGGATGAGGTCATTCGAGAGATGCATGCACCCAGTGCGTTTTGTGTATTTGATCTAAGAGACCACAACTTTGCCCCTAAAAGTTCTCTGTAATCCAAAGTGAAAAACACAAAATATCATATGATTTAACTGTTCACAAAATAAAATATAACCTAGTTTCTCACTGCTATCCCAGGCGCTATTAAAAATGCTTTCCATAGGATTTGAGTAAGATCACAAATAATGTTCTCTCAAAACCAGACTTTATAATAAATATGACATTATTTATGACAGTACAAATATGACAGTTGTACTGTTCCTTATAATATGTTAATGATGTGATGAATCATTAAAAGGAAATCTGCAAATAACCCAGTCTCTTCCTTAGCCAATTTAAAGCCATGAGCTGTATGCACTAGATAGCTTTATTTTTTTTTCCCCACAGAGCTTTTGGTAATATTTTGCAACTTATATCAAAATATATCCCTCAAGAAAATTTCAAAATGTCGATATCCCATACTGCTTGCTACAAGCAAAAATGTTATGCTTTAACACCCAGTCACACTGCAGGTAAAAGTGACAACTACTTTTTAATGTCAATGGTACTAATGAGAAAACACGCCTTTATATACATTTTTTGTACTTTAACATGAAAAACAAATAAAACTTGTTTAACATTGGTATAATTATGTAATAAAGATAATAATTAATTGATCTTACTGGCAATTAAAATAAGTCTTACACATGATTCTAAGCTTATCAGATGACTATGATTTCAGCTTTGGATACTGTCTTGTTCACTGTTTAAAAATATTGTCTAGCCACAGCTTGTCATTTCTGTTCTTGAAAAATTGCCCCCTATTCTTCATTTCTATTGAATCTTATTGGGTCACCAGAGAATTGAGAATGCACTTTACTTACTTAATAGCCACCTATGCTATTACAGGAGTTCTATGGTTTTTGGGAGATCCCATTATTTGAATTTTTGTTCTAACTTTCCTTCTCTTCTTCCCATTTTTATTTTATTATATTTCTTGTCTGACACTGTGGACATTGTGGATGAGTAAAAAGTTGCTATTAGGGCTACATCTCTGGTCTGAGCTCTTTTCAAGTGCAATTGAACCTTCAACAGTGAGGAGTGGGGATGCCCAACATCACATAATGGGAAATCAGCATGGAACACCTGACTTCCCAAAATTCATCTATAATCCTCTCTCATTATCCATGGGAGGTAATTTCAAGACCCTCATGAATACCAAAATCAGTGGATGCTTAAGTGCCTGCAGCATCTTTGGTGGATGGAATCAGGAACATGGATTCTCTGAATACAGAGGACTGAGTCCCATGTTAGTGGAACCACAATGTCCAAACCCATATTATTCAAGGGTCAGCTGTATTTTATCTTTGTTATTCATCTCCTTGTCTCCCTTGGTGGCATCTCTCTGATACACATGCCCACTCTGTCACCAAAAGCCCCCATGAAACAAGTTTTAGCATGTGGACATTACTATGCCTTGCCTTGCTGGTTCTCAACCTCTCAGGAAACTCTGTGAAAAAAATCTCTGAGTTCTTAGTGAAAGACATCAAGACAACTGCTCTATTCCTGGCAGTCCAAAAACTCTATACACACAATGCTCTCCTCAACCATTCATTTGAAATGCTCAAGTCACAGCTACAAAAGAAAATCAAAGTGCTTTTCTGTCCCTAGCGCAGTGCAAGCATCAGAAAAACTTTGATACTTAACATCAATTGGATATGTGTTACACCTGCAAATTCTCAAAAACATGGGGAAAAATGTTTTATAGGTTTTTTTTCTCAAGGCACACAGATTTATCATCCACTAACCTAGAGAACTAATTAATATCAGCAATCATCTTCTCAGAAAGAAATCATACTTGTGATATCATCCAAGGAATGACCCCCACAAATAATCTAGACAACAAGTTCGTGATATCGGAAACTTCTCTCTCCACAGGACTGTATAACAGCTTTCATTTGAATAAGAAGACTTTGAAGCAGATGCCTCCATTAAATAGCATGAGAAAAAAAAGGTGAGTTAAAACAATATTCTCATATATGGAAAATATTGTTCTATTTTTACTATAATCATTAATCACATATATTGGCCCTCCACTACAAAGAACATTTTATTGCTATGTGCTGTCAGAAAGGGGGAAAAATTGGATCACTCTCACTCTCATTATTTCAGTTCTGAACAAAGTCTCTAAAGGAATGTTGCTCCACAAGTACTAGTCAAGAATGTCTCAATAATGCCTTCATGTGTTCAGGTCATATAGGTACTAACTAGTTTCTGAGAGCAAAATTATTCTATAAATATAATTCTCTCTTTTTAAAGCTATTTTATTTAAGTAACATTGCATTACAATATTACATAAGTTCAGGCAAACATCACTGAAAATTAGCATGCATAAACTACTTAAAACCACCAACAAATGTCCACTTCAGTGTAGGCCCTTTTGACCCAAATAATTAATTGTAGCTCCCAAAAGTTAACTGGTGCCCAGTGAGCAACTCACAGGCTTTGAAGGACTGGATCCTGCAATCAGGGTAAAGTCTATAAAATGATTAGAGAGGTTTGGTGCCATCATCCTATCAAGAACTAAAACCTGATGGACCAGAGTGGTAAAATGTGAATGTTTTGGTGGTAGGCACAGTATAGAAATACCTCAAGGGGAAGGTTCTTTTTCTCTAAACCACAAACAACATTGGAAACCAAAGTCACTTCAAAGATAATACCTGAACCACAAAGAAAAAAAACCACAAAAATAGAACCTACTTGAAAAGATGTAACCCATTTTGATGGGTTTGATGAACAAAATGCCAAATTGTTAGATAAGGTAAAAAGCATAAGAGTAAATCATTTAAAAAGAGAATTATGGTGAACAATAACTAAGCATAGATTGGTTCTTTCCCTTGTAAGTCCTTTACAAAAAATAATTTAATCCTTTCTATGATGTTTGATGCATCATTATTATTACTATTTTAAAGAAGAGAACAAGGCAGAGAGATAAGTAAAATAAATTATCTAGAAATCATCCAATAATATGCTAGTAAATGGCAAAGCCAGATTTAAACTAGAAAATTGGACCCAGAATTGTATAATTACTGCACTCTTATTCTTTAAGGAAGAAAAGTAAAAATATAGTCCCTTGGGCATAAATTATGTGTGATCTTAAACAACTTATGACTTTAAAGTATTTTGATGTTTACAAACTTAAGAATAGTTGGTCATTAATTATAATAATAATTCAGAGTCAGGCGCAGTGTTACGCACCTGTAATCCCAGCGCTGGGAGGCTGAGGCCAGGGATAACTTGAGTCCACAGGTTCGGGACTAACCTGGGCAACATAGCGAGACCTAGTCTCAAATAATAATAATAATAATAATAACAATAATTCAGTTTATGGAATACCTACTATGTGTTAAACATCATCACTCCTAACAATATCTTCCTAAGTAATAGGTGATCCAAGTCTTTACATGTGAGTAACTCTACAGAAAGTGAGTCACTTGCTTAAGTTTGCATAGTAAGTAGCATCACTTGAAATTAAATTTGGGTCTCTGGTTTCAAAGATAATATATATTCTATTCAAGAATGTCTCTCACTTTTGACTATGTGGAAAAAGTATAATTGGGGCCGATAGTCCATCTAAATCTCAGTAGACTGCCACCAATATATGTCTGTCAAACAGATTTGGAAATAAACATGTCATAACAAAAAGAAGGAACAGAATGCAAAACAGGATGAAGATTTTAGTTTAAGTTGCATTAACCTTTAGTCAGCATGGACCAGTGAAATGGGTAAATAGAAATTGACCCACCACTCCAATTTTAGCTAACGCCATATTTCTTTAAGAATAACTTCCAGATGCTGGCTTCGGTGTCCATTTTGTTATTTCTGGCAAAGAAAATTCTTTTACATTTTGCCAGCCTGAAAGAGCAGAATCTATTAATCAGTGCCAGCCATGATTTGTTCTTCCAACATAAAAGCACAGGCCTTTTCCTTGGAATGCTTTTAGTTATAACCATCTTTTTCTCCATTTCTGCTTACAAGGAGGCACATTCATATTTCTACCATGAACTGTGTCAGACTGGTCTGCAAATTCAGTGAATTAATTATAATCAGTAAATGTCACATCTCTTGGGAACACAAGTAGGACTTCCAAAGTAGTGGCTCTCAAACTTTGGTATGTATCAGAATTACCTGGAGCATGAATGAAAAACACAGAGGCTATACATATTAAATGAACTTACAGTCTGGGCCTAAGTATTCTTACCAAGTTGCCAAGCTATTCTAATACCAACCAATATTGAGAAAACACTGTTCCAAGGTTTATTCCAGGCCTGTCTTTTTCTGGTGTTCAAAGAAAGTTAAGCCACTGAAGCTTCCAGAATAGATGTGAAATTTTTCTACATAGTTCCTGAACCCTAGCAGTAGAATTTAATGAAGGTGGCTTTGTAGATCCAGAGGACCTAACAGCTACCTTCTGACTCATTACTTCTCCCAGTCCACATTCTAGTTTCCAGGCCCAAGCTTAGGTTCTTATTTCTTTAGTGTTTGTACACTCATCTGCATATGGGGGCCATTCATCACAATGCCAGCTCTGTAACCAGACACGTACCTCGTCAAAAACCTTGTGTTGGTCCTGAAATATATCCACTAAATCCACTCCCACATAAATATCTCTTCAATGATTTACCCAGCACACTGGATTTTTGAACATAACCCAACATAGTATTCTCAAACTTTGACAGCCACAAAGATGGCTCCAGTGATTGTTTCTTCCCAGAATGTACACTTTTGTGTCATTCCTTCATGTTGAGTGTAAACTGGAATTACTGATTCATTTCTAAGGAACAGAAAATGGCAGAAGTGATGGGCTGTAATTTCTGAGATGGACTGATGAAAAGACTGTGGTTTCCATCTTGACCATGCTTCTCTCCCACTCACCCCCCCCACCTTGATTGCTCACCCTGAAGGCATAATGCTGCCATGTCATGAGGCAGTCTATGGAAAGACCTCCCTGGCAAAGGATCAATTGCCACTAAGCAAGTTATTGGAAGAAATATGATGTCATGTGTGAGCCTAAATATCCCATTGGACGATTTAAACCCGGAATGATTGTTAACAAGTTCAATGAAAAGTGCTCACCTCTACTTCTCAATTTATGAAAAGAGATGTCCAAAAGAACAAACCATATTAAATTTATGACAACTGCCTGCAAAGCAAATTATTGGAAGAAATAAGATAGACCTTAAGTGAGCATAAAAACCTGTTTTATGTATCTGTTGAGACATCTTCTGGTTTGTTCCAAAGTAGATTGCCAAGTCCCTGATTTTCTATAAAGAGTTTCGTTAGTTAAGAGCAAGGCACAGAAAATAAGAAAAGTGAAACTCTCTCTTCTTAGGAGCTATTGAAGTTCATTTGGCACTCATGTGTCTTGGAACAAGAAAGCAATGTTAAAACCGTGACCACACAGAAAGGGCTGTAGAATAAAAATAAGTATAGCATATTGGGAATTATAATAATTAGACACAAATTTAATAGAATAGGAAAAGAAGTTCCAACATTGTGATGATATTGCACAGAACATAACTTGTGGTTTGTTTCTAAAAAAAAATAATAATAACTTTTTTTCATGTGTAACCAACTTTTAATCACATTATCTCTAAACTCCAAAAAAACTGCAATTTTCGGCTAACATACTTTAAATATAACGTTCATTGGTTTTTACATTGCTGCTGCATATTTATTTCCCAATTTCTTATTCTAGCTTTCAGGATAGTTAGCAATGAGTAATCATTTTTTATGATACTGGCTGGAACTGTATTATTTTCCTGTGTGTAAAAGCTAAATACTAAAAATGTGCAGTTTCCTATTTCCATAACAAAATTCCATGTGTCTTCTTCAGAACAAGTGATCTAAATTTTTAAGTTCTCCCCCATTCTTGTACATAACATACTTCAAATATTCACCTATTCCAATACAACAAATATATCCAACATGAAAATTATGACAGGATCCTTTTTGTGCCAATGAACTACTTAAAGAAAACAAATACTATTTTTTGAAAATCTTTTTATAAATTAATCTCACCAGAACACCATCTAGTTCTCACAATCTTATCACTTATAATTTTACTTACATGCTCACAGTCTCCTCTGAAGTCATAGGTACACTTTTATACAGATAAGGTGATACTATTTTGCAATTTCTTGCCCTCTTTTAATACATAATCTCTATGTTCCCATGTCCTTACATATACAGCATTTCATTATCTGGATATCTTATTACATATTTAACCCGATTCAATATTTACATTGTTTTAAGTGAATGAACAAGAGCAACCCAGATACCCAAAACTGTTAGCAGGAGCTCACTCTCAAAGGGGCCTAGTCACCTGCTACACATAGTCTAAGGACATAGATGCTTAGTGTGAAAGATCTTGCATAAAATTCATGTACACAGAGAGAATGAAGGAGATTAGTTTCCAGAAAAATCCTCCATACTTTCTAATTTCCAAGTTGGGTAAATGCCCAACCAACAGGCTCTTCCAGACACTGAGACCTGGAAGCTTGCCACAGTCTAAATTACCTTCTTATGAAGCACCACAAAATGTGTTTATCTTTGTATATAACTGTAGCTTGCATATATGTTCATCCTCTGCGTGGATTCCCACAGAAATTTATAAAAGAAGTATTGGTGTTTTTCAGAAAGTTTTTACCAACTTATATGCATGGAATAATGCTTGTTGTGGGTTATCATCTAAACTCCTGAGACTTTTGTATGTGATATTATTTGAAATTAGGAATAAATGGTTTCAAATTAAACCATGGTCATACATATCAGAGTGGGCCACAACTAATACAGTTTTTATCTTTATAAGAAAAGGATAAGAAACAGAGACACAGAGCAAAGATAACCATGTGGACACAGAGGTAAAAGTTGGATTTATACTATAAAAGCACATGAAGCTTAAACTTTCAAAAGTTGGAAAAGAGAAAAAATGCTGCTTCCCAGCTTTAAGAGAACATGACCTTATTAATAATCTGATTTCACACTCCTAGCCCCAGAACTACAAGGAAACACACATATTTTAGGTGGCTCTTTAAGCGGCCTATCATGTAGGTATTTGTTATGGCAACATGAGAGATAATAAATCATGATCTTAAAAATGTATCTGCTAATTAAAAAGACTGTATTTATTTGTTCTGGTTTTCAATAATATCTGCTCATTTTAAATGCCAGGATGTGTGTAACTGCTCTACTGTTTTCAAACTTAAAAATGTGTGACATATACTAGACAAGTATGTCCTCTTCTACGAATTTTCTAAATATTTTTGTTTCTTCTTATGTTAACTTGTATTCTTAGCTTTTACTTGTGCTCTTTTCAGTCAATATATTGAGATGATTTATTGTCCTCTATCATTAATCACACATTTTCGTTCTAGTCTGCTTGTAAAATGTTTTTACTTTATAAAAATAGATTATCAAATTATAGTTAACAATAAAAAAGTTCTAGTTTTGGTTTTTCTTATTTGAAGATTCTATGTATGATTCCCAGAATTTATAATTCAGAAATTACATCTAAAGTATATCTAATTCTAAAAATGCAATGTTTTAAGGGTGAAGAACAGGATGAAAGGATTTTACCTTTAGTTTTATTCATTTGAAGGGCAGGTAGAGCTAGAGAATATTTTTCCTCATCATAAATTATAACATTCATAGCAAGATACTCAAATGAATAATATGTGAGCAAGTTCCCATTAAAAACAGAAGAATAATATGCAGTATAATTATAAACAAGGTCAAGAAAAACTAATATTTATTAGTATGAAACAATATTTCTTCATAGGCAGGAAGGGTGAAGGAAAATGGAGTGAGAAAAAGGCTCTGGAAAACTTTAAAGAAACAAAAGCCATCATAATATTTTTAGATAACAAAATAACAGTGTCTTGTGATGAGAGAAAGCTGAAGGTAAGTCACACCAGCTTTGTAGGAATTATGGTTCTGTCAAAATCCCCTATCCATGATGAAAACAAGAGGCCATGATGATAATCACTGTGGGAACCTCTACAATAAGGATTTATCTCCAAGAATAGCAATAAAAAACTGACAAGTACAATTTAATTATGATAGAGTAGGTCTTGAGTGACTGTAAATCTATTGCTGGGGTCTATGAAAATTAAGATGCAGGAGTATGTTTTAATTTATAGGATTCCTCTTTGGACTGCTTATAAATCAAAAGGATAACAAAAATTTCAAGGACAATACAAAATGTACACTGTGATCATTTTCTGGTTTCTTTCTGGGTGGGGTAGGTTTTTCTTTGATTCATTAAATTCAGTGAGCCAGAAACCTCATGCCTACATTTTACTATGCCTTGTTACAGTCACAATCACAAGACCTGATGAAAAGATATGGTATAGATGCCTAAGATTAAATATATGTTAAAAACCACATACAGTCATGCAAAACTATTTAGTAAATAGATCTTAACAGGTAAGTAACATTTGAGTTTGTTTAGCTGATTGTGGCTAGACATATGGATATTTTATTGATACATTACAAAAATTATTTATTGTAACCTTTAAAATCATAAAAAGTAAGCTTTATTATGTTAGCCTTTTTAAACAAATGAAAGCTTGATTTTCCTTGATAACAGAACAATAGAGAAACAACACATAATTGTTTCTCCCCATATCAAAGGAAAAGACATTAATCTATAAATTCAATTATGGTTAATGCATTTTCATGTTATGTTTGACATAATTTGTTTGAATGTGCATGTTTTCATATTTCAATTTGAGTAAATTGATTGTCCAGTTCTAATTCATATTCCTCACTGCACCCAAATATTTTAAACAGCATGATAATGAAATAACAATGTTACAATGGAATCTAGGGAATTTAGAGAAATCTACCTTATAAAAGTAGGACTAGAATGTTTGAGGACTGCAAAAGACTTCCATTGGGATGACTTTTCAGTTCACAATAAAACTAGGATTTGATCTTCCCTCCCGATTCTAGTTCTCCACCGGCTCTGATAAAACATTTCTGACCACAGTCAATAGGTTCAAGCGATTTTAGTAATTCTCAAGCAGGGACAATTCTACCAGTGACAATTTTAAAGACATTTTAGTTGTTCACCTTGAGTGGAGGTGGGGGGTAGATGCTTCTGGTTCTAAAGGTTAGAGGACAGAAGTGCTATAAATACCATACATGCACAGAGCACAGCCAGTCACACACATAGTGATCTGACAAATCAAAGTCAATCAGGACTCACCCTTAAGGGATTGTTTTTTTTTTTTTTTTTCATTTTTTCAAGTGGTAGACCAAAGTTCAGTTTTCTTGTATATAAATGTTTGGAAAATGGAATCTTGATACTACCTCTTGGAGGTGGCTGTGGGTGAAGCTTAAACCACTACAGTGCCCTAGGGGTTTTCACTTCCATCTCTAGTTGCATTGTCTCCAGTACTAAGGCAGCTATTGTCAATCAAGTTAACCAAATAAATACCCATTTTCTAAATTTGATTTTTAAAGTATCACTCTCTTCTTTATATCTGTATACAGAGACCAGGGAGAGATGATGACCCTGAGGTCACAACACATGGAGTGACCATTGCCTGTGTTTATTCTCCACACTGACAGCTTTCCCACAGCCCAGCTTGGGTTCTTCAAGCTTTTTAAAGAAACACCCAATCCTATATGGTGAATGACTGCTTTGGGAGGGCAGGGGCAGGCCAAGGTCAGACAGAAGCAGTCATTAAAGTAACATGAGTTATGCTCTGTCCAAGATGGTCTGTCCAGACCCTGATAGTCATGGGTCACATATTTTTTAATGCCTAGAATACTTTTTATTCCAGCCTCTTACACTCCTGGGATGCAAGGTGATCCCCCAGGGGTCCAGTCAGGACCAGTAATCCTTCTGTGCTTCATTCTCTTCTGACCTAGTGTCAAGAACAGACCACAAGTCCCACTTTCCTTAGCCTCCTGAGGTGTTTATGTACCTGGGGAGGGGGTACTGACTGCAGAGAAAGGCTCCATCTCCAGGTTCCTCTAAAGGTTGAGTGACCTCATCCCCAAGACTCTGAAGACCTGCAATCCAGATAGTTTTGCCAAGGTAAACAAAAGACCCTTGTTGCATACATTCTCTCTAGGGCAATTACGCTGGGCTAGGTGGGCATAATTAATAAAGGGTCTTAATGAAATGCTCAAAGGTAAGGGATTAGATTCCTGCTGAGAATGGTACCCTTCCCTGAAAAGAAAATCAATTAGTTTCTAGTAAGGTCATCCCTTTAATTACACTAACAATAAAAGTTCCTATCTCAATATAATTTCATATTTTACACTCAAATATAAATCACCAAGGCATACTCTCAACTGTTTTTTACTTTAAATTGTTTTTTGTCAAAAAACATACCCTGGAACAAGGATAACCTCTTCAGTAAATGGTGCTGGGAAAACTGGATCAAAACTTGTAAAAAGATGGACCAGGATAACACCCTCACACCCTGTACAAAAATTAACTCAAAATGGATAAAGGACCTGGAAGTGAGACCTGCAACCATAAAATACATAGAAGAAAACCTGGGCAAAACCCTTCATGAATTTCACCTCAGAAATCCATTTGGGGAAACAACTATGGCCAGCAAAAAATGAAGGAATATATAGCTGGGACTATATAAAACTAAAAAGTTTCTGTTCAGCAAAAGAGACAATAAACAAAACAAAAAGAAACCCAACCAACTGGGAGAAGATTTTTGCCCTGCAGACAAGTGACAAGGGTCTGATAGCAAAGATCCACAAAGAGCTCCTACAGCTCAACAAAAACAAAGCAAAAAACCCAATCAAAAAATGGGGAGAAGAAC